>JAYMSF010000494.1:0-15597 GCA_036897335.1 Silene vulgaris | reverse complement strand
CTGTCAAAACGACCGTATCGGTGCGTAGATGACGACCAAGGGGTTGACTCAAGTGTTTGAGCTATCACTTTATCGACAAACTTATGGATTGTCATAAATCGTTCCGCGTAATCAAACATGCTGCCCAATCATCACTGGGCGGTTGGCGGAAGGTGTAGAAATGAGGTATCTACACACGCCCAACAAAAGTCACACTCGATAGCAATGCCTTGATACGGACGAAACACAAGTATACATTCTCTCATAATCCATGTTCATCATTAACACAACCAAGGTGCTACAACTACCCAAACATATTACCACTACGTTCTATCTAACCAAATTAACAAAAATTAGTGAAAAACAAAACCTTTAAAGTTGTTGCAATAAGAACGTAAAAGAAATTTTATCACCGCGATGTTATCTACCTCTCTTAAAAAAGAACTTCGTCCCAGAAGTTCACTTTTAAGACCGATAGATAACACGCGCAACCATCACCCATCATTCATAAATAAGCATAACGCATAGACAAGAGTACAAGACCCAAAACCAACATGAGTAAAATAAGGAAATATGCAAAATATATGATAAACATGAAGTGTACAAAGTAGCAATGTCCACACCTTCCTATCGCCACACAAAGTCACATGCCAAGACCACATGCCAAGACCACCAGCTGTACGATAAAACATATAAACACATCGAGAAATACCACTACGTGCCCAACTCATGACAGACTACGAAGAAACACGTACACGATGCCATAGTTAGCTCCCCACGGCCCTGCCAAGCAACCACGCCCATAACTGGATGGAACTCCCTATGAATCTCGATCCACCCCAAAGCTGTGAAACACACCACTGTCATCCCCCTGTCCTCTCTACCACACTAGTTGCGCACACTCGGTCCGCACACCCTGGAGATGTGTTATCTCGTGCATGTTCCTTAAGCCTAGGTTGGTAGACAACCTCTCAGCGAGCTCACTAGGCTACATCCTAGGGTTGTGGACCGTTGGATAGGTCGAGTACTGGTACTGGTACTGGTACTGAGGGTAGTCCGGCTGACCATAAAGTGTTTTGGGCACAACCTCCCTACCCGCCCTTTCTCCACGAGCCTCCCGAGGAGGCGGGACGGTCCTTTGATGTTTAGGACCTATCACTGGCTCGGACAAATCCATAAGAATCTCAGGAGGAATAAGGTAATATTGTGGCTAAGGTGCCTGCTCTCCATACCCTGGCTTCACCTCTGCCAAATAATCGATCACTGGCAAGTTCGCTTCATCGGGTAACTTCATCTATTTAGTTCCCCTCACCCTCCAAGGCAAAGACCCATTCTCCAACACTCTCAATCACTTATGGTGCAAGAAATAAGCGTTATCCAAGGCAGGTGCACCCTCAAGCAAAGTAGAAGAAGACTCCTCGGGAGCAACAAAATCGGTCAGTTTATGGGCTAATCGGGTCACTATGGCCCTGCAACTAAGGTAGCGTGTCGAAGAACGGGCCATGAATGCTAGACTAGCACACACTACCCCGGGAGCCCTGTAGTAGAATCGCTCCTCCCGGCGAGAGTTAAGGTAGGACATCAATAGCATAACCTCATGGGTATCAAGTTTGCTCGCATTGCTCCGACCAAAAAGCAAACAAGTCATCATCGTCAAGAAAATGCGGAGAGACACATGTTGAACATCATTAATCAACATGGCACTCGAGTTAGGCATAGATAGGTCGGCATGCAAGGTATGGAAAGTAGTTTGGGGCTCCACTCTCCGCTGCTACATTAGTAATATACTAATCCTGCTCCTTCTCTAAGCCTAATTGCCCAGCAAACTGGTCAAGGGTAAGGTAAAAGTTGGTGTTCATGAGGCGAAAACTGACGGTACTCTCATCGGCATTAAACATGTAAGAGCTTATAAACTTTAACGTCAAGAAAGGGTAGGATTTCTTACGAAGGTAATACAATTAACCCTTCAAGGCCTAAAATGTCAAAGATGTGCCTTATGTCACCCGTAATTCCTAAGTCCCTCAAAAGGCTTGGGTCAATGCAACGGGTCAGTTTTGTTGTGCGTCCCATCAAAGCAACAAAAGTAGAGCGCTGATTAATATCAGCAAATGTTACCATAGGATATTGGTCGACCTGGGGAACCAACGACCCATCAATTGCCTCCTCCTCTTGGTCGGTCCTTGTCTCCTCGCGCTCGACTGCGGTAGCAGCTCGAGTTATTTTCTTAGCGGGTGCTCTTGTTTTCGGCATACTGCTAGAATAAAAGATTTAAGAAGAATTCCCAAATAGACATGCGCACCAAAAGTGGGGAAAATTTCAATTTTGAATCACTCATAAGACGAAGTTTAGACAAATGTTTCGTGCAAAATCCACAAATTGGTTACTAAACAATATAGTCCTTTTACCAATTGAACTCCTATGAACATCCTATGCTGAATAGAATTGGAAAAATCAAAATTCTTGGGGAAAAATCTTAGAAATTTCCGGGTAGAAAATCATGAAAGTGGGACTTGGAATCATCTTTTCCAATAACAACAACCGGGTTTAAGGCAAGCTCTATAATTTGCAACATCTACAGTAAGATCCGGAGGCATAAAACCACAAATTTCAGATTTGAAATAGCTTGAATTTTCAATAATTAAAGAGGAAACATTAAAAATTCTAACCTTGAAATGGGAATGGATGAACTACAAAGATGAATAAGGGATTTCTTAAGGAGTTAATGGCACTAACTCCTCCTAGCTTAGATTTGATTGAGAGCGAGGATAAGAGAGAGTTTGAGAGTTGTAAAGTGAGAATGAATCGGAAATAAGGGAAGAATTGTGTTTAATAAGCCGTCGGATTCAACGCGAAAAATCTGAGATTTTAGGGTACTCGGTCGAGTACTGGAGGTAATTGGTCGAGCATCGCATACTCGGCCGAGTAACTAAGGTGCTCGGTCGAGTACCTATTTGGCAGAGTCTGACTTGATTCTGCCTAACACGCACGCACTCGGTCGAGTTTCCTCTGTACTCGGTCGAGTCCGCCTAACTAGGTCGAGTATCATCTCCTACTCGGTCGAGTATCCCCAAAAGAGCTACGAAAGTCATGTGGCGATAAAATCGTTGTTCCTGCAACACAAGAAATGTTGTTCGGAGTTCGAAACGTAGTCAAAACTCGTCACAATTAGTTTCCACTACTACCATTGCATCCATTCACTTCTCTTGCGCAAGCAACTAAATTATACTTCTAAACAATCTACGCATCCAATCACGTATCGCATACATATTATACGTTTCAGCTTGACTATACTATTAGCGATGTCATGTACATGCAAGTATTCCCTCAATTATGTAGAGGAATAACCATACATGCCATTCACATAATACATAAACATACCCATATACCATACGGATAGCATACATCCGCCTAGCCTATTACCTTATAACCCTTAATAGTTAATACCTTAACCAACACACACATCTCAAAACTGGCCACACAAGTTTCGTCACTACGCATACACGTATCATACTTCCATCTGATTAAAACTTGTGAAAGCCACTGAATAGTTACAGGAGCTTCTGATCTAATTACAAAGGGTAAAGCCGCTATGAGGGTTGACGACTTGCATACTTATAATTTTTTTTAGAGTAGTTATAACAGGTTCTTTTTAGTTAAAGGAGTGAAGTCGCGAGGACAGTCAGCGGCTTTGCCTGAAAATGAAAAAAAAACCTAATGACATTGAGCCATTAGCCCAAATAGTTTCAAATGAAGAATTTTTTGGATAATAGAGGTTATTTTGCCAATTTATTGGGGATTTAGGTGCGGTTTCAAACTATTTTGCCAATTATTGTTCTCATTCTCTTGGAAACATGTTGGAGACTTAATCAAATATACCGTAAAAACTACATTATGACTTTATTACAAACAAGGCCAACGACAAGTTGACAATAACACAAAAATAATACCAAAAACATAAACGATAGCAATAATAACCATGTCCTTTTACGTCATTTGGTCAAATATCAGCTACCTTTTCAGATACTCTTCCAAACAGCTTTAATAATAATGAGGAACCTTTTAAGGTCGAAAATTTCAGCTACCTTTTCAGCTGGATTTCCAGGTTTCATATATCTTTTCAGTTAATTTTGTTAAACGGGGCCTTACAATTAATTTGCCCAGAAACTCCATTTTGCCAAAAATATTTATATCGGTAGTAAAAGTGAGTCGGAAGTGAGCACTAGTAATAGTAGTCAGTCGCGAGCCATAAGGCATAAACCCTACCATGGGTAGCACAGTTGATACTAGACTTGGAAACTGAAGAATCTTCCTCCTGAATCCTGAATTCCTCATACTCCCGCCATACTTGTTCATCTCAACCCTCAAGTCTCAGCTTTGATTATTCATTCATGGATTCTGACACTGACCCTTCTCCTCCTATTCTTAAATCAAGGTTTCTTTCTTTTTCCCCTTTCATTTCTTTTTTTAACTTCCCACTTTGCAATTTCTCAATTTCCATCCTCATTTCCACTTTTATATGCCCTTTTATATCTCTTTTTTATGTTGTTGCAATTATATGGTAGAATATTTTACTGCCAAAATTATGCTACAGTATAAAGTTCCTTACTTTGTGTCTAATTACTTTTCTCCATATCTTAATTTCCGATCATTTGCTGTAAAGATCTTACCTTTTGAGCAATTGAATGTGTTTTCATCACTTCTTTAGTTTTTGCCAAACATAACCGAGCTCGAATGTCAATACTGGTGCCGTATCTATGTTACTCAAACTCGTTTAGAAGTATTTGACACGGCTGCCTGTCCAACTGTCGGATTCGGCTGTTTTCATGAAAAAAATGCATATCTTGGCTTCAAATGAGGCGTGTCCTAGTGTCATACTAATGTCCGACAGTCGGACAAGGGTATGCGAGGGAATGAGAACAGTCGGAGAAACGTTGTGCCCTATCTCTTGCATGTAATTTGTGTCTAGATATTAGTTGTATGCCTCCCTTGTAGAATTGTATGGTTGTAGCTTGATAAATGTCAATAGCCTCTGCATATCGTCATTGTGTAGTCAGACGGTAAAATGCTTTAACAGTAATACAGCCGAAATAGTTTCCCTCGTCATTGTGTGGTCAGATGATAAAGGCTTCTCTACAGCGATACAGCCAGAATAGTTTCCCATTCCCTTTATGTTTGATTTGTTTCAATTTCTAATTTGATCAGAGAGTCATTGATCATTGAAAATATGCTCATTTACGGGCAATTATATCATAGGAAAACAATCTCTCTTTTGAGTACATACAACTTTCCCTATCTCGCTATACATGAGAGTTTTTGAGACACTGGGCGTAATTGTTGTTTTCTGGAAATATAGGGATTATAGATCATATATTCATATAAGACTTTGCCCACTTTGTAGAGTTGTTTATCAGGAGCTTCTTCTACCTTGTGAAACATTTTAAGGCGATTCTTCATTGAATAAGTTCTGTTTCTCTTGTTTCCAGATGGTTTGATTAGATTTCCAAACCCTAAGGCAGTTGGATACTTGCTGCGACTGGTTTATATGTTTTTACATGATTCCCAAACACAATAGGTCAATAACATATCATGCATTAGATTTCCTGACAATCTGACATTGCTTGGCTTGGATCTTGTGACAATTAGGCACAAATGCCCAGCTTGCTTTAAGCAGTACAACAAAAAGGAGCATTTAGTAGCGCACATGAAGGTCTCGTACCACTCGGTGCACCAGCCTAAATGTGGGGTCTGTATGAAACACTGCAAATCTCTTGAATCTCTCAGAGAGCATCTAACTGGTTAGTGCCCACCCTTGCATATTGAATTTTGTCTAATTACCGAATGAAATTTCTTTTGTTTTTAATTTGTTTCCTATCATTCTGTGAACAATCATTTAGGTTATTCGGCTAAAGACAATTGCTGTAAATTATTTGCTGAGAAGGGATGTAATCTGTGCCTGAAAATCTTTGACAGCTCCATTTGTCTAAGTCAGCATAAATGGACGTGTCGCTTGCTGGCGCCAACTCGCTTGGTAAGGCCATGTTTGATTTCAAGTGCTACTAAAGTTATTACAAAAACCTAGGCTTGCTTGATTTTACTACCTCCATCGCGTTTGTTATCCCTGAATGTTACCATTAATTATACAATGTAAAATATGTCTAGTTTGATTTATGAAAATATTTATTTAGCAGTCATTTTTAAGATCTTCAACAATTGTATAAAATGAGAAAAAATTGGGTCAGTTTCAAAATTAGTTGCTTGCCAAAGTCGAATGGGGATAAGATATAAAGTATGGAGGGGTGTAATATTTATGTAACGCTATGCTTATCATGGCAGGCAAAATAATTTGAGAGTTCATCTACGAAAGTTAAAAATTAAGCCTTTTTTAAACTTGACAACAATAGCATTACCTCAACCGCATAGGGAAATCTTTGCCCAGAACTTCATTTTAAAAATACAAATTTGTTTGCAAAACCTTCGCCATGCGCCTCGCGATTTATCACCTTGGACCCTCCTCTTCTTGGCGCGCCTCAACATTTCAAAACTAAAGCCTGTCTTCATTATGATGTAAGTCTCACTAGTTTGCCATAATGAAATACTTGATTCTCACACCCTCACACTTACTACATATAACGGAACTCCCAATTAATTGGGGTGCCAAAATCCAGCAACCTTGTTCTCAGAACTTAATTGAACTCTCTACTAAAAGGTCCTATCTTTTCCATACTACTCCAGGGCACAGTACCACTGTCATTTACCGAAGTCAAAGCCTCCTCAGACAGAAGTAATGCTCAGATGGAGCTTTCAGTTCGTGGAGCAGTGGCTATGGACTGTGAAATGGTTGGTGGTGGTAGTGATGGAACACTTAATCTGTGTGGAAGGGTCTGTCTTGTTGATGAAGATGAGAACATAATCTTTCATGCGTATGTGAACCCGCAAATGCCTGTTACTGATTACAGGTAGTTTTAATTACTAGTTGGTTTCTTGGTGCATCTTTATTCTTTAGGACACTTAGTTGATTTAAACTAGATGAAACCACAGATCTGATATAAGTGGCTTGACTGAAGAGCATCTAAGAGATGGAATACCATTGAAAGAAGTACAAGAGAAAATTTTGGAAATCCTTTATAACGGCGAGTCTATTGGAATAGCAAGGTTAGATGGTGGGAAGGCTAGGCTCCTTGTGGGTCACTCTCTGGAGCATGACTTGGACTGTTTGGGAATGAATTATCCGGACCATTTGATCAGGTATTCTTTCTTGTCTCAATCCTCTTCTCCTCAAAATGGTGATCCTATTTGCAATGTATTACTATCAGAGTTGATTAGCCCTATATGTTGATAAAAGCTGTTTTATCTACAAAATTCATGCGTAGAATTTACGAGTTCATCAGTGTTTCTATTTCCGTCACATGACTACTGTTTATTGTTATTGTTAATGTTATATTAAAAAATGCCGAGATCCTGAATAAGGCACCAAAATTTTAGTTTAAGCAAGAGGGCCTTGGGCACGCTTAAGGTAGCAGTATTCGATATAATTTTTTCATCAAGGGTCACTGAAAATAGCATCTCTATACAAAAGTAAGTTTGTGAGATTGTCTATATCCGATCCCCTTTCCTACCATGTGTAGGAGCCTTTGAGACATTGGGGTAATATTGTTGTTATGGGAAGTAGTAGTGTTATCAGATGTAGTCATTGTCTTATCGCATGTTTATTGGGGGCATTTCCAAATCCTCTATGCAAATAAGGCATGATGGTTACGTTCTTCTACCAGGTAAGGGAAGAATGCTCTATCTTGTTGCACAAAACGACTTTTGCAGTAGATTCTGATCTGATGTGGACATGATTCTTTTGGAGATCAGTTGATAACTTAGAAGAATCATTCTGATCTGATTTTGTACAAGTTTGCTTTTGTTGTAAAATGCATTTTGACAGGGCTGTTGTTTCTCTGGTGATGCAGGGATACAGCCAAATATCATCCACTCATGAAAACCAATTTGGTCAGCCATTCACTCCTGTATCTCACTAAAATGTATCTGGGGTAAGTTTGAGGGTACAAATTGCACACCATATTACGATTTTCCTTTCTTCACTCGTTGGTTCATTTCTAATGGAGCCAATGACTGCACCTCATTTTTATTATGATGTACCACTAGCAGTTGGGCTATACAATTCAGTCACGAAAACCAACATTTTTGTGATTCCATCGTGAAGGGTGATAGTGTTCACTTCCAGTCCCTTAATCTATAACATTTAAATGCAGATATGACATTCAAACTGGTGTGCATGATCCATATGAAGACTGTGTGTCGGTAATGAGGATATACAAGAGAATGCGTGAACAAGACCATCTTGGCGACTTTATTTTCGGATCCCTTCCCAGTAATGTCACTGAATTTCAGACTAACGAGTTCGAGAATCACAAAATGAAGGATCTTGAAAAGCTGACGCCTGATGAATTGTTCCTGATGTCAAGGTCAATGTACAAGTGCTGGTGTTTGGACTCTGTTCAGAAATCGCCATCTTGATATTATTCTTACAATGATCGTTGGTCACCATTAACACTTGATCTTGAGGCTCCAGTGTTTATATCGAAATATTGAATGATCATGAAACTTGTTGGCTGTGATCTTTTGAGAGCTTAAGAGGGTAGATTTGTTGTAAAGACTAGGGATCCTGTATAAGGGCAGTTATTGTGACAGAAAGTTGTAGAAGTATAGTTTAGTTGAGGACCTATGTGGAGATCAGTCCTTTCTGTGCCCCAGTTCTAGCCTTGTAGAGATGTGTAAAGGCGATTGGTCTTCCTTGCCTCGTTGGTTTGTCTTGTGTGTGTGTGGATTGATATAGAGCGGGTTGGGTCGGAATAGGAAAGGTGGGGTGGGTCGGGATATACAGGTCACTTATTTCGACCCCATTGACCCACTTCAGCATTCGACATTCATCTCTCCATTGACACACTTCAACATTCAACACCGACACTAAATTCAACCAGGCCCACCAACCCTGCTCACTCATCTCTCCATCGACACACTCTCCAAGGCCTCGAACACAAACCCTTCCCCAATATAAGATGATACCCCTTCCTCTTTTACCAGCGACACTCCCTTGTTTAACCGTAATTCGAACCTCCCTCCCACACACTATATAATTATATATACTCCACTTCTTCCTCTCAATTTTTTGTTTTTTGATAAGCTAAAGAAACTAGATTGATTGAAAATCAATTTATACCATCCTTTCGGATGAGAAATGGTAAACGAAAATTAGCGATTTTTAACTACCAAGAAGCAAGCATATAGTAAAAGGACAACAAGAAGAAGCAAGCATATAGTCTATACCATTTCTTCTTCTCATTAACACTCCTTACAATCACCTAATACTCACAAGAAAAACCCCTAAAGAAAACTCAGAACACCTAGCTCACAAAACTTTCCCTCTAACCCGTGTTACACCTGTCAGCCACCACACTTCACCGCACTATCGACCACCCTCATCACCTATAACCACCACAAAAAACACCCCTACCACGTACTCTTCAAAGACATAAACCAATCCACCACAAAACACTGGCTACTGCCCGCCAAGAGAACAGACCTCCAACCTCTCTACAAAACAGCCACCTACAGCCTCTCATAAGACTTGGGTTGTGAGAGTACAACAATTGTTAATGAGGGTTGTAGGAGTGGTTTGGTAGTGGGTGAGTGCGGTAAGGTTGCTGGGTTGGTATGGTGGCGGAGTTGGGTGGCATGGTAGTTATGAGATTGTGGGGGTTACGCTTGGTGGTGCTAAGTGGAAAGGGTTTACATATAAAAAACATTGCGCCTGTAAATAATGTCAAGGTCCGAACGTTGAAAAAAATTGGCTGGAAAATGGTACTTTGGTAGTTTTCAACAAGAAATGTAAAAATATAAAAAACTAAACTCTGTGAGTTTTCTCTCTAAAATTGAGAGTTTTCTCTCTTTGGAGTTTCTTATAATATGTATATCACCTTTTTAAATATAATCTAACAAAAATGTACTTTCTCAGTCTTAATAAATAATTTACATTTACGTTATTTTCTGAGGGAAAAATAAATCAAATGTAAACTATTGATTGGGTTGAAGGGAGTAACAAGGAAACAATGAGATCAAGTAGTTTTTGTACAACATTTAGTTATGACAAAATGGGAAGAATATTTTGCCGAATTTTGTTTATCAAACACATGATTTTATTTTTTGGCACGCAAGAGAGGCAGCACCGGTCAAACACATGATTATGATATACTCATACGGAGTAAAATTTTTGGTACAATAGTTTGTTCGACAAGGATAATTTTTTACAACTCCCTTGATGTGTGGAAGAATCTTCACTAGATACTTTTACTAAAAATAACTAGTTTAGCTATCAATACCTTAACATAGCAAATCCTGAATTTGTAACTTTCACTGCAATTCCAAAATTGATGGAAAAAAAATTGTATACATTTCAATGGTTGGGCGTGACAACCGCATTTATATCTAATGCGTAACTTAGTTTGCATTAAACCCTTTTCTCTTTCTTTTTCCCCTAAATTTAGTTGGGTTTCTTGTCGCAACTTCTCTTTTTTCTACGTCAAGAAACCCAAAACAATAAAAATCTAGAACTACAAAATTGAATTCAATTTTGTAGTAAGAATAATCTCTATCAACAAGACTGTTAGCATTGTTACCCCGGATCCTAATTAGTTCATATATTCAAACCAAGAAATTAATCCAATTTCACATACTCGTCCTTCTTTTCATACCCGGCCGCGGCAGCTTTTGGCTGCCACGGCCTTTTCATATGATATTGCAAGTTATTTGCTTGTAAGTTGCAACCACGTAAACATGGACTCGGAATTAAAAGGATCAATGTTGCCCATAGAGGCACCATCACCGCCACCGCCACCGCCACCATCATTTAAAAATCGTACTCGATTCAACACACCTAAACCATCCACCTCCAACAATGTCACCGCCTTAATCGAGTCATCAGAGTCGGAGGAACTACAACGGCTGGTCCACGCACCGCCCTTTTGGAAGAACAAGAAAAAGTTGTCAAAACAGCTATCAATGTGTGAGACACCAAGGGATAAAGCATGGGAAAAAAGACGTAGACAAATACTAAGGCAGGAAAGGAAAAAGAGTCTAACAGCAATTGATATAGGAGATTTGACGGACGAGGATTTTAACGAGCTAAAAGGATCAATAGAGCTTGGTTTCGGGTTCAATGAACGAGCCGGACAACAACTTTGTAATACATTGCCGGCTCTAGACCTGTATTTCGCAGTGAACCGACAGTTATCGCCAAGCCCAGTGTCCACGCCTCATAGTCAGCGTTCGACTGGTTCCATGGGTGGTCGTTCCTCGTCTTTTGAAAGTCCTACAAGTGAAGAGTCCTGGAAAATTTGTGGCCCAGGTATTCATTTCATGTCTTTTTTAACCAATATCGACCATGAATTTCTTATGGATGAAGTTTGGAAGAAATATTCAGAAAATGTATTTTCTACAGTAGTAGTTTTGAAAAAAAAAAAAAAAGTAGCTAGACGATTCAAAAATGTGTCTATTAAAGATATACTCCCTCCAATCCTCTATTTTCTTCCCCTTTGGTTTGGGCACAAGGATTAAGGGATGTATCATTATATTGATAAAGAGTTGGGTGGAGTTTGATGATAGGGGAGAGATGAATAATTAGAAGTTAAATAATGAATTGTGAGCGACAAACATTAAAGGAAGGAATAAAACAGGAGTAAAAGAGTTGGGTGTGGCTTGGTGGTAGAAGAGACTGATGAATAAAATAAGAGTCAAAGTTATCAAAAATATAAAGGGAAAGAAAACCTGAATAATCCGTTTTAAGAAATAGGGAAGAAAATAGAGGATTTGGGGAATAATATATACGGAGTATATGTTACAAATATATTCAAATATAAAAAGTCCATATATTCATTATTAAGACCATAACATAAAAAGTCTTACACCAAACAAACATTCTAATACGAGCTGAGATTCACAAAATCCTAGCTTAAATAAGGTGTATTGAGGAATATCAGTAGGGGTCTCCCTTCAAACGCTCAGACGGAATCCGTCTGAAAATGAGAATTTGTGTCTGTATATCTATACACTACACTAGGAAAAAAAATAGATATATTGTGAAATTGAATAGAGTTTAGCATTAAAATCTGTGTTACTATTGCATTTAGCTTCAAATTAGTCTAATTCCGTCATTATTGACGATTAATTGAATTGTTCCTATAAGTATATAATCATTGAATAAAAATTGTACAGGAGACAATCCTCAACAAGTGAAGACCAAATTACGACACTGGGCTCAAGCCGTTGCTTGCTCCGTGATGCAGACCTTTTAGTTTTAACATAGAAACGAGGCCGAGCAACATTTTTGATCCTTTGGCTAGGCATGGCAAGACGACCTATAGAGTTCTATAATATCCAAATTTTGAGATTCGACTCGCATGTTCGTAACAACATTGCGAAGCTTCGAATTCCCGGGGTAAAACTAATGCAGCTTATTGCAACTAAGGCTAATATGCCTTGTTTGTTGTGGTGATTAAAAAAGAAAATTTAAAGGGTTGTTTTTGGTTTTGGTTATTTGTTCATTTTGGTGAGGAATTGATATGATGTATTTGCGTATTGAGACCATAGTTCAATTTTCTATCATCAAGTTAAACATGCATTTTCAAATAGGGATTGTGTTTGTGTGCACATTTTTGATAGGGTAATTTTCATGATATAAAATTAGTCTCCTTTTGTTTTCTAGAGTGTCATGTAAAATTGTAAATGTCACATACATGATTTACAGATTATTGTTAGTCGATTCAAGATTTTTCGTTTTTTCAACTCTCTATTTCTGCTTTAAATGAGCAAACTATAAGTGTAAGGTTTACTAAAGTTGGCTGGTGTGAGTGTTAAAGCCTCTTATCTTTTAAACAAGTGGTCAGGGTTCGATTCCTGACTATTGCGAATGAAAAGATCAAACTTGGGAGGGCTCAACCGATTAAATTGCCTTCGGCACTGAATGAGATTGCCCTAACTGTGGGTTTGAGATACGCGATCCTGGTCAACACCAAAAAAAAAAAAAGTGTAAGGTTTACTAAACACTTGATTAAGACAACTAAGTAGGTAAAGTGCAAGCTCGGCATTTCATTAACCAGCAAAAACTTGTTATTGTGCGACGAGTAAGTAATTTGTTGCCCATACTAAACTCTTTCGTCGCCTAAAACGATTTTTCTTGTAGTGAAAACTCATGTTAGTATATACATATAGAGTAAGAACTTGTTATTGTAAAATGGGATATTAGCTCTGTTTGGTAAAACTAGCTGAAATCTAAAAACCTGAAATTTGAAAAGATAATTAGGAGTTGATAAAGCTGATTATGTAAAAAATGCTTAGCAAACTAGCTGAAATCTCAAACGTTACTCGATCTAGGTAGCATTTCATTTTTACCGTAAAAAAAAAAGGTAGCATTTTATTTCATGTAACTTATTTGGACAAATAAGTTACTTGTCAAAAACTTGCAAAAAGATCAGGTAGCCAAAATTTTGGACAAATAAAGCTATTCTGGTCAAATAAACTACATAAGGAGTCAACTAAGCTTGTCTCATCGATTCAAGGGGCGTGTTATTTAACTTATTAATCTTAAAACAAATATGCTCGTTTTACCAAAGCACAACTAACTAGAAAATAGTATTGAGAAACGAAAGGGGAAAGTAAGAGAGAGAAAGTTCAAAATTTCAATTTCGCTGCTATTGTAGTGGTAATCGGGGGTTCACCAGCCACCAGGGTGGTCTGGGCTCCGGGAGCTACTACAGTACAACATGATGGAGCATCGCTACAATAACGGGTGCTGGAGCAGATCAACCCGTTTTAATTGTCATTTTGAAAATAGGAGAAATAATCGATGGAGACAAAGGAGTTCATACAGAAGGCGATCTAGCGATTGGCGAAGAAAAGATGCGATTGTATCAATCTTTGTCGATAATATTGCATTAGGAACGACATCGGAGATCCTACGGTCACATTTCGAGAGGTTTGGGGATATTTGTGATGTATTCATCTCCAGAAAAAGAAGGGTGAACAATCCAAAGCGCTTCGGTTTTGTGAAAATGAAAGGTCCGATGAACGCATATAGGGCGATTCAAATAATGAGGGGACGATGGATTGATAATTCCAAAATTTTTGTGAAAGAAGCAAGATTCAGAAAGAAGCTTAGGAGTGGTGAAGGGGTTAGTAATGGTGATGGTAGGATCAATAGAAGCAAAGTATGGGTACCAAAAAATAAGGAACTAACAAGGAGACCGTCTCCAACTCCATCTGCAGACAAGCTGAATCCGATTGACGACGGGAAAATAATTAAGGTGAAGGTTAACCCAACTTTAGTAGAAGAACTTGAAAGAAGCTTGATCGGTGAAAGTGAAGAACCGAGAGCTGTCGAGGTCCTCTGTCAGACTCTAACCACCTAGTGGAGTTCCATTACTAAGGTACGTGACTTGGGTCCGTATAAGTTTATTGTTACTTTCATAGATAAGGAAGATATGGAGCATGCCATTAGTTCCAAACACCCCCTCCTACTACAATATTTTAGTAATATTTGTCCCTGGGATATATACGATCAAGGGGATACCTGAAGGATTTGGTTAGAAGTGATGGGCATTCCTCCGCAAGTATGGTCAAGAGATACGTGTAAAAAGTTTGCAGGACACTTTGGTAAACTTGTGTGCTGTGACTCAAATTTTGATTGCCCTGATAGTTTTGTTACCTGTAAAATCATGATTGACACCAATATTATGTCGTATATTGCTGAGGTAGTTTATTTGAGCATTGATGAGCAATCCATTGGAAAGTCGATTTTTCTTAGGGAAGGGTCAAACTTGACTACATGTTATATCAAACCACCTGAACTCAACCTGAATTTGTCTTCCCATCAATGGGACGATACTTTATCAGCCAATCCCCAGGTCGAGTTTGGTGTCCATGACTGTGATGGGGGTAAGCTCTCTGAAATCATGACTACGGTTCCTGAAACACCTGTGGGTAATGAACAATCAGACGCAAGCAAGAGAACGGTAACCGTGTCTGGTAATGTCAATTATGATTTAAATGAGGAATTGGACTTACTTTCAAAGAGGCGAAATTTAGAAGCACATATAGAAAATACTTCAGATTTTTTGTCTTTTGAAGATGATGATTGTCCCCCGGGTTCCAAAAAATCTTCAATGCCAAAAAGCGTAAGGGGAAATCCAAGTCTCTGGCAAAGGATTGTAATCACAAGAGCTACAAAACCTCGATATATAAGTCGAATAGGACAGTGGAAGACCATTTCTTAAAAGACGAAATCACAAATAGGGTGGAGGAAAATGTGGAAGATAACATTGAACCATGGTCCGAGGTTGATTTTGATATTGATAGAGTTGAGGAAGAACGAAAGTCCAAAGAGTTAGGGAAGTTGTTGGGATTCGGGATTGATGAAAGTTTAGACATTGACGATCTTCTTAAATAGTTTTGCTCACTATAAGGCGGTGTGAGGACTGGAATGGTAGGGTGAAGATAGTCGAGATTTTTTTGTAGTGGCTGGTGTACGGGCAATGTCAATTGGCAGTGTCAACTTCAAGG
>JAYMSF010000493.1:0-15599 GCA_036897335.1 Silene vulgaris | reverse complement strand
TACAATCTCTCCTTAAGGAGTTTGAAGTTAAGACTAGGAGAAACTCCGTCTCCACATTGCTGTTTACTTTTTTACTGCACTAACTATATTACTTAAGTATATCTGTCGTTCTGACATCTAGGAATAGTTATTACTTTGATACGGGTTTTAGGGTTGAGCCAACAGTTTACGCTAACATCGCGTAGGTAACAAGTAACCTCTACATAAACACTTCGCATATAGGCATTAATAGGTTTCACGAACTTGCTCGCTAAGCCTAATTGAGACTCAATCAAATATATAGGTTTTCAACTCCTAACATAGTTCCAACTTTCAAATAAGTTAATTTGGTGGTTAACGATAAGCAAATGGACTTAAGATCGCCGTTATAATTTATGCATGATTATAAGATAATACACAAAATTACAAGAGTCTAACTCAGTCGATTTCCATATCTAATTGACAGATTGAGGTTTAAGTAGATGTTACAGACACACAAACAAGCATAAATACAGTTCCACATGCATTTTAAATAGGAAGAATGGATGAAGCTCGACTTTTACTGAAGTTTTCAGGCTTAAGTCAAATAAAGTCGACCATGAACTACAAATGTATCATGACGAACATATTTTCAAATCAAAAATAAAATTATTTAGTTCTTTCTGCATCATGTGTTAGACCCACTACAATCCACAGTGGATCGTGACCATCTTAGCCATCCTACAACATCAGTAGATACACAAAAAATTACCAGTTGACAAAAGATTTATATTTAAAAATAATTTCAGATCTGTCACCGGGAATATATTTCCCTTGTTTAATCAGTTTATAGACACACGTCATAACACTCTAAATAAAAAACCCCTTAAATTTATCACCCAAGAAGTTAATCAAGCCACCGAAGGAATTAAATAAAAATTGTACCAGAACTTAAAATAAACAGTATTGATAATTTCAAAGACATCAAAACAAATGGTAAACAAAAATAAGCAAATACTCTATGCATGAAGTGCTCAAAGAAATTAAAATAGGGGACGCCTCACATTAAGATTGAGATTGATGATTGAAACTTCCTCACAGACGGCTACTCTGCACCCTTAATCACTGGTTTATGTTTTTAAACTTCACTAACAAGTCCTATTAAAAGAACCCTGAATTTGGATTTTCCTAATGTATTCCCATTTATTGTCAATATCTTACTAAATATGATGCACCTCAGATGGCGTTTCCAGCTGTTAATATGCAACACAATTGGTCTCACTTATAAGTTCATCCGTCGTAAAAAAAATCATATTTGGAAGCTGACTCAAATCATCTCATTTAGGACATTTATCAGCAGGATTTTCATTTAATTATTCGAGGGGATGCATCCGTTTTACAACTGACACCCATACAACCGTCTTATTGAGAATTTGAATGATCAATCGTATACCCTAGGAAAACTGGAGTGTTACATACTCCCTCCATTTCTTTACGTTCTCCCATTTTTCAAAATTTCCCTCGCATATTTTGAAATGTGGAACGAACACGGTAAAATTGAGGTTAGTTACAAAACTTTTACAACTTAATAGAACAATTTTTTTCAAACAATTTTCTACCTATTATGACACTTTTGTCACAAATTAGTAGCTCAAATCAACTTTGGTCAGCTTTTTAAGTGATTTCCGGCCTGATTTTCACATTATATTCATTTCATTAGCCTTCAAAAGGCACAAAACATTACAATACAGAATCAAACATTACAAGGAAAGTACTTTTAAAAACTAACCGGATTTTATATTAGGTACCAATTTGTAACAAAAATGACATGATAAGTGGTACTTTTTGAAAGCAATTACATTAGGTAGTAATTTGTACAAAATGTGTATATAATAGTTAGTAAATACCAATTTAGCCAAAAGAGATAAGTAGATGTAAATTTGGTATCTCTATCACGTTATATATGTAATAAGATCAGCAACCATTTTATTTGTAATCATCCCAAAATTTACCAACAAATCTCTTCCGAAACATTTCTAATTTTCTACAGAGACAGTCTGGAATCTGGATCAAAGAATGAAATCTCATAGGATCGTTGACCTTTTATATACATTACTGAAATTTACGTACTAGCAAGGACTCATTATCCAACCCTCTATCGGGCCTCTATTTGTATATGGCCCGCCTGGCGTATCTAGAATCTCTGCAGATATGGATCGAAATAAAATCACCCGCCCCTATTTGGCTTAAAACCAAATACTCTTATTGAAACGTGTTTTATCATCTTTATCATAGATAAAACAGTACTTGAAATCACAAATAAATTAGTAATTCTTTTGTGAGACGATCTTACACTCTGAGACGGTACCATTATATAAATAGACAACTCATTTATTACCACAAAATGAATACACTTTTTTTTTATAAAAACGGATCATCTCACGGTGTATGGGTGTCACTCCTCTGGCGTTTGGGGATGCAGGCACACCCACTGCATCCCCCGTAGACACGCCCTGTATATGGGTGTCACTCCCCTGGCGTTTTCTTGTACATGAACGTCTTACTGTGTCCTTTAGACGATATCCTCTAATATAAATAAAAATGTAGTTGCAAGAATGGAACTAGTGTCACATACTTCTTATTATTTCTTCTAGCTTACAGCAACTATGGAAGCATTTGCTACCATGACTGAAATTATTTTAGTGCAAGAATGAAACCGAAGCAACAACCATAGAATGTAAAACAGTAGAGAACATACCAGCACATGCTCAGATTAAATGTTGTTATTCTTCAGCAACCTTATCTTTAGCCAAAAAATTGGAAGACAAAACCAGAATATTACATGTCAAGCAACCAAGATCAAGTTTTACTTTGCCTGCCAAAGACTTTCACATACACTCTTTGAACCACTGGACACCATCTACGCTCTAGGTCCTTTGAAGTTTGTTACGTAGTAATGATCATGAACTCGTTCGCAGACTCTTGACAACCTATAAACAGAAAAGGAGAGCTATCAGACAAAAAATTTCAATCTTATGCCCAGAAATGTTTGAATATAAGAAATGTTAGTAAAATGATCTGAAATCATGCAATGAGTGTTTCATTGTGAATAAAATCACAGTATAACATTGAACATTGTGATACATTCTCATTTTTCCGTCCAATTCTAAGGGAACCAAAGATGGCAATTTTTGGCTATGGTATATGATGAACTAAATCAAAATTATTAGTAAAACCCTATAAGCTTCTTTTTCAGAAAAGAGTATATGATCGAATAGTGTTTTTGGGTATGGCCTTATATGAATATAAAAGATAGCAAGTACCATTTTTTTTCTAGACTTAATTGATAAGTAATGTTTTTTTAATACTATTTAAAAATTACTAACTTTGAAAAAGTTATTCGCAGCTCCTAAATTTTAAGAATATACAGCTCAAACTTAATACTGGAAGACTCCAAGTTAGAAAAAATGAAGAGACCGAAATCCCCTTCTTGTTAATTCCCACCAAATGACTCTCTATTGGTTTCTTCCTCTCATCCCTCAAAATAACTGTCAACCCATGTCCCCTTTGAGTGAAAATGTAACAGATCAGCAGTTCATAAAGCAGAGGATTCATAGAAGTTGATACCAACAATACATGCATATCACAGTCGGCAGACAATTAACATGTGAATCAAAAGAGAAGTAAAATTCTGTTTTCAGAAATGCCATGTCTTGTCGGAACAATGCTAACTAGCAGAATGAGTAGTAACGGGTTTAAACTTTCTTCAAAGAAAAAAGAATAGCAATGCTAAACTCATACTTTACTAGTTTCCTTTTAAACTTAATAAAGATTTTATTACGTGAGTAATACGAATAATTCTGGCTTCTCGGCCAAGTTAACACGGGTTTCAGGGTTCGCTAACAGTTTAGAGAGAAACACGTAGAAAACAAGCAATCTCAACATAAACCTCAATGTGTGAAACAAAAATTTGGTATCAATAGAATTTAAGACATGGTTTTTTGATTCAATGATATAAAGAGAGCTTCTAGGCTCCTAACATAGTTTAAACACTTATCAATCATAATGTCACTAGGTCAGCGTACTCCATTGCTACTTTTGTCGATGACATAATCTGTTTGATTGTAGCTCTAAAGTCGGCTTCTTTTCATAGGGTCGTTTTATACATGGACAGTAGAGCTTAACTACTCACCCCTTGGTGTCCTTCAATCGATACTGTCCAAGTGAGAAGAGTGGCGTTATTTGGACATTCTTCGTAGCATACTTTGACACTGTTTTTTCTAGCATACAGTAAAAATACAGGACATGTACCAACAATCACTACAATAATGAGATTGATTAGCACAGCAATCTCGATGTCACAAAGATAGTATTTCTTTGAGTTTTGGTACATGATGGACTAAATCAAAATGAGTTGCAAATTCCTAACCCCTTTTTTTCATGAAACTTTATGCGATCATCTCGTTTTTTTTGCTATCGCCTTATGGATCACTTGGAAACAGCCTCTCTAAAACCTCTACTTCTCAAGACAGGGAAAGGAATGCATACATCCGACCTCTCTTACCTCACTTGGAGCAACTACAACTATAACAACAATATTATGACAATGTAATTCATTTGTAACAACTACAACTCCATCGGCACATGTCGAAATATCGAATCGGATTACAGTTGTAAATAATGATCTTAAAATGGCATTAGGATCATAAAGAGTACAAAAATAGAAATAATTAGACTCTAGCTCAAGATTATAAAATCAAATTCATAGATTTTGATATAAATACTAAACATTGGCAGCAAAGCTACTTAATCAATCCATGCAAATTGAGATTACTACCCAGAAATTCATCAAATCATGTTCTTGACAAAGTTGATGATTACAACTAGTTAAAAAGTTAAAAATTAATAGAAAGACTTACAAATGTTATGAAAATATGGCAATATTTTACCCATTTTCATTGCTTTTTCTTTCGATTTGGGATTCATGGTAATTTGAACATATTGTGGGTAAATATTGTCTGATCATGAACATCTTCAGGAAACTTTTTTTTGTTGCAGAAACCCTACCAAGTTAGGGAAATTGAATGATTGTACAAAATCATAACACCAGTCGTATGATTCGTAGATTTAAGGATTAGAATTGAAGATATTTGGTTAATGGGCTCGTTTGGTTCACGCGGGTATGTGTTTGGAATCAGGAATCATACCCGGGTGGTATGGGTTTGGAACTTGATTCCTCATACTTTACGTTTGTTTCAATTTTGGGTGAGATGTGATTGAACTTAATCAAAGTTAAAAAAAATCCAAAGTACAACACTAAAAATAATTATTTTTGATATTGAAAAATCATGAAAATGAAGAATTGTTCAAATAAATGTAAAAAAATTTATTTAAAATGTTCCATATAAGATTTTTTTCATTGTTTATGGTTTTATTATTTGATACCCATGGGTATCAATCTCATACCCACCTCCCCCCTTGGGTATGAGAAACTCATACCTCATGGGTTTGAGGTATGGGTATGAAACCCTTATATTTTGCAAACAAACACTTGGTATGAGTTTGGCTCATTCTAAACCCATACTTCATACATTTTTTGTTTGAACCAAACACGCCCTAAGAGGTTTAATTGTGGGAATTAGAGAGGATTCGTTTGGTGTATTTTTCTAGTCAAGGGTATCAAATGGAAAATATTGTGTAAAATGTACTGTAATGAGTAAAAAACTTACTGCGAAAATAAATTACGTTTATTTATAATATAGCATTCGGGCCGAGTTGAATAAGTTTTATCAATGCAAGTTTCGATTTAGATTTGGGAGTGGGACTTGAATTTGGGTTCAGGTCGGGTCATTCAAATCAGGTCAGTTTTGCCAGATCTCTCTTACCCTCTTACAAGATAATGGTGGACCTCACAAAATTAACAGATCCGAATAACCCAACTCGAAAATGTTAATACGAAATCCAGAATTGTAATGACTTGCAAAAAAACTCCGTTGTGATCTGTAACCAAAATTAACCCAACTTGCCCCGAACATCATCCAAGTTTCGTAGGTCCAATAAATAATGACCCAAGCGGAGAATAATATGATCCTAAATCACCCTAACTAATCCAAATATACGCAAAATATTTAATACGAAATCAAGAGTAATAATATCTACAACTGAAGTGGTCCAAAATAACCCAAAATAAAATAGCAAAATGACAATTACTAACTGATGTAAGAAAAAAGAACTACTTTTCAACTACCAAATTCAACTATTCGAAGTTTGTTATTGTAATCATTTGGTCACCTTTCCGCCATTATACGACAACCAATCGCAAAGATCACCAGAGAGCCCCTAAAACCGGCTAAGGCGGGGAAGTCAGAGTGCATTCAAATATCCCCAAGCCCTCTGGTGTACCAATATAGCCGAGGAATTCATCTGTGTAAAACTGCAAATGTGCTGAGATTTAAACGAAACAAACAATAAGCATTGCCGGAAAAATAATTGAAGCATCTACAGGAAACGAGACCTGTTAAAACACGGATCGATCATCACAATAAATGTAGGGAACATGAGCAATTTTAAGCAATTCAGCTCCCTTTTTACTCAACTGTTCCTTCAGCAAGGGACAGTTTATGATGTCAAGAATTTTTAAATTGGACAGACATTGCATGGCACGTTTAGAAGCTAGGCGCTTCAGCAGAAGCAAAGATCTGAGCGTCAGCCAACGCAGCACTGTCAAATGCTCTAGCCAGTCCGGCAACCTCTCCAACTTATAGAAAAATGATATCTCTAAATGTCGTAGAAACGTGAAAACCTGAACTTGTATAGGAAGGCCTACCATTTCCCTTCCATTTAAGAAAAGCTTTTGAAGGGAGTCACAAACCGGCAAATAGACGTGCGGCATATAGGCGTCCATGTCTGTAGGCATTGATACACCAGTGTGTACTACTCTCAGATTTGGGAGATTCCTCCAATCGACTACTTTGTCGGTAATCTTTGGACAATTTAGGAGCACAAGCTTATGAAGTTTGGTTAATGGAGACATATCTGGAAGATATTCAAGAGCATAGCAATATCTTATCTCAAGTTCCTCAAGAAATTTGCAGCATTCAAACCCATGACTTGGAAATGAGATGGTTAACTTATTACAGTAGATTAATGCCAAGAAACGAAGGGATGTGAAGTCCTCTAGGCTCAGATCTCCTTTAGCATATGGACAATAGAACAACTTCAGTGAGACAATGTTGTTATGTAGAGAACCGGCAATGGATGTTAACAACCATCGTGGATATCTCGTGCCACCATAGGAGTTAATCTCTAGCTCAGACAATTTTTCATGGGGTTTCATGGCTTCCAGTATCTCATTCTGACTTTCATTCTGACTAAAACTCTCTATATCACCGAACTCTTCCAAGATAAACGCAAAGTTCTTTATAGCACCCAACTCTTTCCAGATTAAGACTAAACTCTCGACGTTTGGCTTGCTTTCCATACGTAGGTTTTCAGCTTCTTCAACCTTCATAAGATCAACACGAATGATTTTCAGAAGGCCACTCAGGTTGTTTAAAGATCCAAGCTCACTTACACTCCCACCCCAATTATTTTGCACATAGATTGGAGGCAACGTCCGGAGAGCGGTCATTTTCCCCAACCCCTTTTGTATAATCATTCCATTGCTGCCAACACCACAAAAAATATGCCGTAGATTTACCAAGGCGGTCACTCCTTCCCATAGAAAAGGAGATCCATTTCTTCCACGATTATTTTCAATCCTCAATGTTTGTAAATGGTATAGTTTTGTGATCACAATTGGAAGTGACCGAAACTCGTTCTCAGATATATCGAGGTATCTCAAATGCTTCAAGCTGCTAACTGACTCCGGTAAATCATTCAGGGCAAGCCTTTGTAAACATAACGACCTTAACTGTCGACAATGCACCAGAAAGGGTTCATAAGATTTTATATTGAACGTGAGTCCTATTACTGAGGAATACCATGTGCGTAACTTGTTACAAAACTCGGGTCTTAGATCGAGCTCACTAGTATCACGTAAAGTGGATAAGTGTCTAGCCTCGGAAGTTTCATCAACATTACTCTGTTCCACCAAATTCAAGCACTCCCCTCCCGAAACAACACGAGCAAGAGATAACACAAGATCATGTATCTTACATGTCTTCACATTCCCAAGGAGATCTAGCTCTTCATCTTGGAGCAAGGAACTATCCAATAAGACATCAAAGTATCGATCTCCTGTGGCCTCCATCTCACCATAAGGTAGCAAAAACCCCTGAGCCATCCATAGTTGGATTAAATTGTCCTTACTAATCTCCTCATCTTCCTTGAAAATGGCACAATATGAGAAGCATCTTTTCAAATACACGTCCGGCAAATAAAGGTAACTTAATTCTAGGGAGGGCAGAATCCCATACTTATCTTCCTTCTCCCATATTTCACTTTTCTCAATGTCTTTCCATTTTTCGAGGCTTTGGTTCCTCAACATATCTCCTAATGCTCTTATGGCCAGAGGAACCCCTCCGCATCTTAGCATCATTCTTTTCCCTATTAACTGCTTCTCTTTGGTTGCCAAATACTCATGACCCACTCTTTTCTCGAAAAGAGACCAGCTTTCCTCTTCTCCTAGACCTTGTAGTTGATAAATAAAGGGCTCTTGAATGGACATTCTATCATCTTCAGCATAACAATATGTCTCCATCTTCGCCACAGCATTTCTGGTACGAGAAGTTGTTAGAATGCAAGTACCCTTGCTTCCACCTACTTCTTGTAAGGCACATCTCAGAGGCTCCCAATCAAGTGTACTATTCCAGACGTCATCTAGTACAAGCAAATACATCTTGCCCTTTAACCTTTCCTTTATCTTTTCGACTACTGATAAACTGTCCGACATGTTTGATGCACTGCCAAAAAGGTTTTCAGCCATTTTATTCAGAATGTCTGTAAGATTAAAGTCGTGAGAGACGACGAGCCAGATTATTTGGGAGTTGAAGTACTCTTTCACTTCATCCGCCTTGGAGATTCGTTTGCTAAGACTCGTCTTTCCAAGACCTAACAAAGAACATACATATATGTTGCATGTCACATACATTGCATGAAGAACATATAGTAAGAAGCAATGTAAAATACTCATTTCTGCAGTAAATTGATTTCAGACACTTATATATAACAGTCGGAATATTGAGACTCAATTTCAAAAGATTACCGAGCCCATTATGTAAGTTCACCTTTACGTCTTAAACAGACGTATAACAGTCAGATAAAGTATCATATAAATTAGTACGAACTACACTGTATAAAATTAAAACAGACGTGAAACGAAAATCCTTGCCTCCCTAATCTCGTTCAGGGCTACCAGCTAGTCAGCAACTAATGACGGTAATCCCCAAATTCCATTTATTTAAGTTTGACTTTGATTTAGACTAATTCCTTCAAAAAAGGAGAGATGAGAGAATATAGATTACCTGCCAACCCCACGATTCCAATGACAGTTAAATCTCTAATCATGTTGTTTGGATTGCATACCAAGTCGGTAATCTCAGCTATGTCCGTATCCCTTCCAGTAAGTCCCTGTTCATCGACCCATTGACGTCTGTTTCGAAGCCGCCTCTCTTCTGACTCATGGCTCTTGCCTGGGGCTGGATTGTCATAGGAATAGCCAGAAGCGACTTTAATGAGTTTTATGCCAAGATCCTTGGCATCTGTATAGATCTCATCAACAGAAGTCATCAAGTCACTCAATCTGTGAGACATCTTGATGCGGAACACAGCAGGATTAGAGGATGAGATGAAGAATCTGATCTTCTTTCTCATCCCAGTTCGGAATCTGAGCGCAAGTCTCCGCCTTACAGCTTCATATGCATAATCATCAAGCAAATCATCGGCCTCATAGACTACATTATTCACCTTCTTTAGCCACTTATTCATCAAAACATTGTCGCTTGACTCATCAGCACCCTGCAATAGTCCTTCTAGTCTGGTGAGCTCGTGTATCAGTTTCTCTAAATCTTTCTTGAATCCCCAAGCAAGTTTTATCTCTTCACTGATTCGAGATAAAACCATATGCATTATTCCCTGAGCTACCTTCATACCCAGAGTTTCCGCCATCTTGGCAAATAACACAGGAATTGGAATTTCTTGTACTTTCTGTAAACTGTTGACAACCAAAAAACCACCTAGTACGACGGTTAACTTTATGACAAGTTAGAAGTCATTGTGATTTCACTGATATAATTGCAAATGCAGTACTTTAACATATGAAGCAGCATGACTCATTCCAAACAACTACTAGTTTGAGAAGTAGTTGGCACCTGAAAATGTTCCAGCTATGCAATTTGAAGAACGAATGAGTCAGATAGATAATGCATGGCATGTTAATAGGAGTGGAATCTTTAATTCAAAATGCACAACTATAAAAGTCAAAGTGTTCAGTTGTTATCTTACTCTGGGAAGCTGGAGGCAGTGATTCTGCTAAATTGAATAAAATAAATCTAGTGCTTGTCATGTTAAGTTGTTATCTCCTTGAAAGGTGGACCTCGGAGAAGTAATTATATTGTAAAACCGCTTAATAATGCCATGTCATCATTAAAATGCTTCCACTTAAAAATTTTAACCTTAGCTTTTACCCTCTCGAATCTGACCATTTACCGATGTGCTACCGACACTCTTTTCTGGCCCATTTCTGGCAAGCTACACCCATCTCCGATCTCCACCTGACACCTGACAGCTTTTAGCATGAAGCTAGTGAGTTGGGCATGGTGAACCCTGTTCGTAAAATATGATCTTCCGTCTCAACTCAGTTTGGTATCTCTGCAGAAGTCTCCAGTTTAATGCTTCATATGCATACTCATCAAGTAAATTGTCAGCCTCATAGGCCACATTATTCACCTTTTTGAGCCACTGATTCATCAAAACACTGTCACCTATCTCAGACACACCCTGTAATAGCTCTTTCAATCTGATGAGCTGGCCTCTGAGTTTCTCAATATCTTCCTTGAATCCTCAAGCACGCTTCATCTCTTCGCTGATTCCATATAAAACCATTTGTAGAATTCCCTGATCAGTCCCATGAGCTGAGCAACCCGACTATTCAGAGTTTCCGCCATTTCGGCAAATAACAATGGAACTTGAACTTTGTTATACTTTCTGTGCCAACCAAAGATCACTTAAAGTGTTAGTTTTACAGTAGCTTGAAAGCTGAGAATCGGGATGTTCATAAGTTTATTTGATCAGATCAAAAGAGACATTTTATAGATAGTGGATAATCTACAAGCCATGAAGTCAACTAAACATTTGTAGCAAGATGACTCATGCAAACCAACTATAAGTCTGAGTCTCTGATATGTAGTTGTACCTGAAAATTCTCCCACTTATTAAAATTTATGAAGTTAATTTTAAAATATACACCACATAACTTCTGTTGTGACCAAGAGAATGACAGGCTTAGAATGTAGGGAATCAGATCTGAAATACTGCTACAATGTGCAATGGGAATCCAAAGGCAGTGACTTTAATTAAAAAGTAAAAAAATAGAAGCAGTGACACCTGGTTTAGTCAATCATGTTCACATCTCTGACGCTGGAAAAATGTTGCTTAATCCGACCCCCTTTTCGTTTAAAGGAGGGAGCCTTTGAGTCACTAGGATAATGTCGTTATTCTTGGAAGGAAAATCAATCAGGATTGCAAACCCAATCCTAAATATCCTAATTTCTAACTAATACCCTGAGAATTTATCAATTGAAACCTGAGTTTAGGCCACAAAATAACTTAACAGCATCAAAAAACTTATATGCTAAAGTGAAGAGACATGACACAAACAATTCTGTATCACAACACCAGAAGACAAGATAACCGATGACACGGTAGAAAACACGATCCAAATCGTAATTATGACAAAAAATAGGGAATGGAGGGTTAGATGCCTTTGCTCCTAGACCATCTATACCCGAAGGGATCTAACCTTTCCTCAGTGGGGATGTAGCGTCTCCCAGTGAGGTCGATCCATCTCCTACAAAATCAAGACTGTGCAAGGGCATGACAGGATACCCTCAATACTTTAAAATGTAACCCGGCAGTCTGTTAGACCTCAAAGATTTTTTTCCCTCGGCTTACACGTTTTTGGCACAGGTGACGGCCTCCCACCGCGGCCTGCTTCGCTCCCAAACGAACCGCGGACTATCTTTGCGACGCTCTTGGGCCTTTTCCTGGAGAGGTGTGTTTGGCACCTCAGTTAACAGTTAAGGAGGTGATTAATGTTTTATAGCCGACTCCGGCACTAGGCGCGTCATTTTAAGGACTGACTTTAGGCCTCCAGGTCGCATTTCTACAAGGTTCTTGACAAATTATCATGGGATATATCATATATTCATATAGCCAACAAATTAACATGATAGAATATTTTTCGTAGTACAATCCTTGACAATAATAGACAAATAAGAAACATGGATTCATGCTGATTTGGGTAGATATAAAACACTCTGGTTCAAATTCAATCAGTTTCAGGAAAAAAAAAAATGTTCCAAGCCGTATATATGACGTGCTTCTTGAACTGACTCACTTAACCATAAGAAGAATAGAGAAAAGGGAGGCCAATTATCATTTTATAACAAAAAGACATACAAATTTTGCCAATGTAGTCGGTCCATCAAAATAGTTGGAATGACAACAATCCTAATCAATGATGAAAACACGTCTGAAAATTGAGAGCCCGGTAACACCAATCAGCTTCCGACACGGAATTAACCCGTTGATCTGACTACATTAATAGCCTGAGAAGAACAAAAAAAGGCAAGATTTCAGAAACTGAAATAGGTTGCTCTTCGATTAAGATCAAACATTTTTGTGGAATACTTAGTTCCCTAACAACAGCATGACAGGAAAAATAACATACTCTAACCATATATCAAGTAGACAAGTAATAACAGGTAATCCAAGTTTGTAGAAAAGAATGATAGATTAACATACTCAAAAAAACTATGTGATGAGAAAGGTAATCAGGATAAATAACTCTGAAGCATTATAAATTACATTATTACATCAATCAGACGAGTTCAATCCGATGAAGATCCCAGACTACCCATCAAGCATTTTTATTTTTTATTAATTACACAAGCACACACAAAGAATAAGGAAAAATGCTTAGCAATTTAGATACCAGAAAAATGTTGTGAGTCATGGGCACTCAAATAAGCTAACATCAAGCAGGCTCTTAATGAAATAACTAAAGTACTGCTCCGAACAGCGATCGACCGAAACATTTGCAAATGAGGGCAAGCAGTCGGATACGTACCTAAACAAGCTCAATATATGCCATAGGGGCATTGTCTCCTCTCCTCGGCAGAGTCCTTATAATCCTTGTATATCCTCCATTTCTTTCTCCATATCTATCTGGCACCTCAGCAAATAACGCATGAACAATTTGCTTCTCATAGATAAATCCAAGTGCTTGTCTTCTTTTGTGAAGTGAACCCTCTTTAGCCAATGTAATCATTTTGTCAGCATATTTCCTCACGGCACTTGCCCTCGCTCGTGTAGTCTTGATGCGTCCATGTTTCAGAAGCTGAGTTGTTAGGCCTCGGAGAAGTGCACGGCGTTGATCTGGTGGTCTGTTCAGTTTGGGCACTCGCCTACCATGTCGCATAGCGTAAATACGGCCTCCATTATCGATGATTTTAAACAGACTGTCAAAGCCATTCTCTGCAAGAGTTGCCCATTAGCACAACAATGAAACACCTATAGAGCGGTTGACACGGACCAATCACTAGATTAAAAACTGACATCATCTCCCATTTTACTCTTTTTAAGC
This sequence comes from Silene vulgaris, assembly GCA_036897335.1. Classification (NCBI taxonomy): domain Eukaryota; kingdom Viridiplantae; phylum Streptophyta; class Magnoliopsida; order Caryophyllales; family Caryophyllaceae; genus Silene; species Silene vulgaris. The sequence goes on along the minus strand of JAYMSF010000493.1, from coordinate 1,837 downwards.
CACATACTTAACACCTTTTGCCCCTTAAAAAAGTGGCCATTCAAGGCACCTGGGTGAGTTAAATGCTGAAGATATGATACTGCATATTATCATTCGCTACTAAATTTATGATTTTCTAAGCGTTATTCGCATACTAACTAGTAACTACACTATTTATCATATTCTCCTTTTCTTCTATTTCTCTTATAATTTTTAACCATCATCAACGGTTTCAAAGAATGATATATATCAGCCGACCCAAAATCAACCTTGGATGAAGGGTTTTGTTGTTGTACTAAATGAGACTAGCCTTGGCTTTCTATTAAACGGAAAAGTAAAAGCATACATTGACTTTAACCAGTTAAATTTTTAAACTCTATTTCACCTTATTTGGCTATATTCAAATCCTATTTTCAGAACCAGAAATCCACAGATACCTAAACACCGCAAATTTCTTTGCCTATATTCAAATCCTATTTTCATGGTAAAGACTAAAGAAGGCAATCAACGGCTAGAGCATCGACTATAAGATTTTAACATTGGAGGAAGCTTTTGGCAACTTTCAGTTTACTAATATTCTTTTACCAGATAAGTCAACCGTGGTCGTAAGATAAATTCATACTTCTCCAGGCATACTCGGAAAATCTATATGACTATACCTAATCATGATGTATAAATAAAGGAAAAAACACTCCAAGATGACCACCAAGAATGTCCAATTGATATCCATTTTCTAACAATAAGAGCTCATACCCAATCCAGTGGGAAACGATGAGAGAACAGGGCATAGAGCACTGAGACCGCTATATTGTGGCAGAAGAGGCTTAGAACTGCGTAGTGATAGACCTAGTCTACGAGGCTTTGATGCATTCTTACAGGAAGCAGAAACAGGCAATTGGTTAAATGCACGATGAGAAGGAACTGAAGGCAACGCTGACGTGAGAGCTGCCATGCTCCATGTTGCTGATGTGGAACAAGCCATACTACCACTTACAACACTTTGGCCTCACACTTTCAACTGAAATCCTAAAACAAATTGGAACAAGGGTTTAAAAGGCAACTAAACTGAATTAATATACTTGCATTTTCTTATGGAGTAAGAAAATTAATTGAAGATCCCAACATGTTGAGCAGAAACAGAATGAACAGCCAAATCTAACACAATAGAATTTTTTTTTCCTAACACTCAAGTAACACAATCTTTCACTCAAGTAACCATAGTTTCAACGAGGATCCCGCAAATTGCGGGGTGTGAGGGGTCGGATGTACACAGCCTTAATAGGTATGCAGTTAATCATAACAACCACCAAATTTATAGCCAAAGTTTCAAACTTTCCACTAAAAAAGTAACTAACTGTACATCAAAACTGTCACTGGAAAATTAATAGCAACTGGTTTCACACAGGCAATTCATCAAACATATAATAGGCATTAAGTAGAACAACTTGAATGTAACAATTTACACAATAATTTGGAAATGGGTATGTAAATTTCAATGCAAAAAGTAGGAGTAATATAGATTTATGGCTGTTATTTCATCCAGTGAGTGAACATTGTCAACTACAATTAACCCAAAAGAGCAGTAATTTGAAGATGAAATTAGAGAGGTTACCCAACACAGGTTATATTTGCAGAAAAAACTGAGAGCTGCTAGAGGAGTAGTGTAAGAGAGAGAAGAAACACAGAGTTGGATAAGGAGGGACGAGGGTGGACACACAGTACTAGAGTGCGAAAAATTCTTCTGTCTTCTAAAGGACCGTCTCCAATCCACATAATAAACTATTACTCCCTCCAAGTCTGCCTATAGTTCCCCTTTCATTATAATACTCCTCACATATAATAGAGAAAGGGGAACTAT
>JAYMSF010000492.1:0-15605 GCA_036897335.1 Silene vulgaris | reverse complement strand
TGGACATTCGAAGAAAGCTTTGACTGATATAATTCGAGACAAGATTAGCAAACGGGTACAAGGATGGCGAGGAAAAACATTGTCCAGGGCTGGTAAGGAAGTTCTTTTAAAGGCTGTTGCCAATTCTATTCCTACCTATGTGATGAGTATTTTTAAAATTCCCGCTAATTTTTGTTATGATCTTAAGTCTATGGTGTCTTGTTTTTGGTGGGGACATGGAGAAGGAAAGAGAGGTATCTCATGGATAGCTTGGCAAAAACTATGCCAACCTAAGTGTAAGGGTGGTATGGGATTTAGAGATTTTCGTTTGTTTAATCTGTCTTTGCTTGGTAAACAAGTATGGCGTCTTTTAACTAAACCAGATTGTCTATGGGCAAAGTTAATGAAAGCAAGATATTTTCCACATGTTGATGTTATGACTGCGAGTATGGATAATAATCCTAGTTATGCTTGGAGGGGTATTGTTGAAGCAAGAGACGCTATCAGGGGCGGTCTAGAAGAAGAATTGGAGACGGCTTAACTACACGGGTTTGGGGTGATGCTTGGTTATCAGTGTCTCATTCAGGCCGACTTATTTCTCCATGTCCAGATGGGTGTGAGAATTGGATGGTGGCTGATTTATTTGTGGACGGTAAAACCGACTGGAATTATGAAATATTGGACAGTGTTCTTCTTCCATTTGAGCGAGATCGTGTACTAAATATTAGACTTAGCTCATCTCCTCCATCTGATGACTGGTTTTGGTGTGCGGAAAAAGACGGATGCTACTCAGTTAAATCTTCTTATTATCGTCTTGCTGGGGAATTTTTTGATTTTGCTGAAACATCGAACTGGGAACGTGAAAAATGGTTATGGAATCGGTTATGGAATGTACCTGTTTGGCCGAGAATTAAACTATTTTTTTGGCAGCTTTGTTGTGAAGTTTTGCCAACAAAGACGAATATTATATCCCGAATTGGAGGCCTTGGAGGTGAGTATCCATTTTGTAGTTTTTGTCAATCTCATAGTGAATCTAGTCTTCATTTAATGCGTGACTGTCGGATTGCAAAACAAATCTGGCATGCGATGAATTGGGAACATGATGACGATACTGGTTATGGGACTGTGCGGGATTGGGTTGAAATAAAATGGAAAGAACTGGGGGTTTGCGAGTATAGTCGTTTTATGATTTGTTGTTGGGCAATTTGGGAACATCGGAATAAGGTGGTGTTTGATGGATTAATAGTTAATCCGGATTGTATTCTTAGTCGGATACGAGATGTGCTGGATGAACTTGAGGGGGACGGTTTGAGGAGGACTGAGATTACTACAACTGGAGGTCATGTAGCTACTGAGAGTGGGAATAGATGGGTGCCTCCAAATTTGGGTTTGGTAAAAATAAATGTTGATGCGGGAGTAAATGAAGGAGACGGGGTTGGAATCGGAGTTGTATGTCGAGACTACATGGGTCAAGTCTTATGGGGTTTATCTCGAGTGTGGGAGGTTGAATGGGAGCCACGAGTTGCTGAAGCGGTGGCGGTGTTTGAAGGTCTTAAGGAAGCCAAGCGGAATGGACATATGGATATTACAATTGAGAGTGACTGCTCCCAAGTTATTGATGCATTATTACAAAAAACAGCAAGGAAGAAATATTTTTTATCTTGTTATTTCTGATATATTATCTCTATCTCGTTTTTTTAATTCCGTTTCATGGTTGTATGCGCGTAGAGTTAACAATAGCGTTGCTCACGCTTTAGCTCATTTATTTCCTAGGGTTGTTGGTCATTCAATATGGTCGGATGTTTTACCTCCGATTGCAAACAATGCAGCTATTATTGACCGTTTATTAATATAGTACACACCATCGGGTGTTTTATTCAAAAAAAAAAAAAAGGAAACAAATGACCAGGCCGAAGGGAATACTAGTCTTACGTCTGTACGACTTACACGAGTATACGATGTTAAACATTGTTATTCACCAATATTAATAAAAAAAGACTATGGTTAAGTTAAGTTTTGTGACAAGTTATATTTTAGATTTGAGATTGTAAATAGACCGCAATGCTTAACATACCATTGCTAATGTCGGCCAGTAGAAGACGAATGTTGTATAACTATTAATTAGTTGCGTATGTAGATACCTGTTTTGGTTTGATCTTATTAGTTGCGAAGTAGATTGAATTTAAATCACTAATTATATCGGGAGTAGTTAGATATTTTTGTAATTGTTAATTGTTCATTCTTATAGAAATAGCTTTTAACAAATCTAGTAAGTAAGGATAGGTATAATCAGGTGGATTTTGAAGGCAAAGATTAACGGCAGTAAACAGACCTATATTTTTTTTTATAAACAACACATTAAGTAAAATTAGTAGATTTTAACCTAATTTGTAGATGGACCAATCAATATACTAATTTTACGTGTTTGGTAAAGCATATATATTCTAATAGCACATTGGTCGGGATCTATATGAAGCTAATATCAGCATATTGTAACAGCATATTCCTAACATGAAAATAACCAAAATGTTCTATTATCTACTAATTACCAAACACCATTTTTTAATTGCACTAATTTGATTTAAAGTCAAATGTGCTACTACCATTAGTTCCACTTATCGATTACCGTGACTAAAGCACCAATAGGACGAAACAAATGAATTTTATTTATTAATATAAAATTGTACGTTTACCACCTCTAATATCTCTAATACATCCTCTAATTCTAATATCTCATATATGTCGTCAGTGGTATGTGTAGGTGATACAAGTAACAGTGTGCGTGTAGACAACTTTTATTGCTGTGCTCCATCACGGCGTCAATTTTATTTATTGAGAGGGTCGTGATGACTTGAATATCTCTTAAAGGTTTGAATATGTAATTGAGTCTTCTTGCACGCGGTACGATTTATTGGGTTTGTTAGCTTCTTGCGATGATTTTTACAAAGAAAATTTGTAGGATTGTGTACCTTGTTTACTCTGGTTCCTTTGCAATTTTGTGTTCTTATCCTTTTGAAAGGAATAAAAAGAGCTTTATTTATAAATTTTGAATTTATCTTCATGGACTTTTATAGTCACATGCCCATTTGTGGGCTTATTTTTAGACTTGGCCCAAATTTTCCTTTTTTCTTTGGTTTAGAGATCCGAATTGAGCCATATTCGAGTTAATCGGAACAAAATAGTTAATTGTTTGGCATTAACTCAAATAATTAAAATGTAATAATGACAATGTTACATTATTACATTTATAACTTATGGAGCTTAATCTCATAATTGGTAAAAGAAAAAGGGGCTAGTCGTCATTTTCTAGGCCATAACGTTCATGACAAAATAATCAACAGTTGAGTCTGATCAAGAATATTTGTAAAACTGTTAAGGAAAACGGTAATTATTGCGGGAGACAATCTCATACTGTGAGACGGTTCATTGTGAAAAGAAAATTCATTTATTGCCATTAAATGAATCATTTTCTTACAAAAATGAACCGTGTCGAGAACGTTTTACTCTATAATTTTTTGTATAAAAAAACATTGGTTAAGTGACTCTCAATCAGAAGTTCAACAACCCACCATTTTTATTCATCCAAATACAAAAAACAAAAGTAAAACAAAACATTGCGTGCATCTCACACAATTTAAGGAACTAAAAATGTAAAATACATTGAAATGAGAAAACTGAAATTAAGATCGACTATGACTCTCTGAGTATGGTGGGATGATCACATACATGAGCGCTTGAGCATTTGACTTCACTTAGCCAAGTCCTTGACCTCCAACAAAGCCCATGCATCAACAGACTGAATAGCAGCATTTAACAAACTTTCCTTAGCACCCGAAGTAGTATACCTTTTACAATACCAAGTCTTGGACATATTTAACAAAGCCACAACTCCGATATCAACCACATTAACCCTAAACATGGCACCGGCATTGTTACTCGGTTCCACAATATCGGCCACTATCCAGTCATCGTCACCAAGTCTCCAAAACTTTCCGGTAAACTTACTTGGACTTGACTACAACTGTGCCATATGAAGCAGTGAATGCTTCGTGGGCCACTTTTGGTTCATTCGGGTCATCATATGCAAATTTTAAATATGGGATTCCGTTATTAATTAATGCGCCAAGGTACTTACCATTTTCGCCTTTAAAGGCTACATTTTTAGGAAGTTTATTAATGGACGACCAGTCTATAACCGTGACTATGTCGCAGGAGTCCTTATCAGTATCCTTAGATCCTGCGAATAGGCACGAGTCAAAAGGAGCATCGATTCTCCATAAGCTAGCGTAATGACCAAGTTGAACGTGCATAAGCCTAGCTTTCTTTGAATGATCACCATCTAAGATAAAGCTTGGCTTAAACAATGTGCAACCCCAATTGGTTTGATCTTCATTAGGCTTGTCAGCTGAGGCCGTAATCCAATAATGATCAGGCGACCACCTGTAAATTCAAAGCAATGTTTAACTAAAGTCTTTATCAGTAAGGTTATGTAAGGCTATCAAAGGTTCATGCCGCAAAAGAGAGATAAGTATTATTTCACCTGGTTATCTGTTTATCTTTATTTTTGGCATAAAGACAAATGAATGGGAAGGGAATCAGTTTTAGATTTAGTTGTTAAAAAGTAGATTAAGATCTAATAACGCTTGAAAAACATTCTCAAATGAAAAAAAGTAAACAAATAAGTGAAACATTATAAAATAGAAAAGATAAACAAATGACAAAATCGTTATCAGTCCGTTTATTGCCTAGCTACTTGATAAAACTTTTTAACGTGAGTAATAGAAATATTCGACTTAAATGCAAAAAGAGAAAATAGTAGAATTAATACCTAACCAAGAACTTGTTGGTGTAGCGGGATTTGAGATGGACGAGGCCACTACCAACGGTGGCCTCAACCACCTCAAATTGAGCTAACGAATCCATAACCTTGTCTCCAGAAAATTGAACAAGGCCATGCGTTTGAACATCTTCATTACGATAACGCAAGTATTTGTTATTGTATACCGATTTTAAGCACACTATCAAAGGCAATGCCATTCTTATTTTATCCCTCTTGTAAAATTTTGCTTTGTTGTTTTCTTATAGAATGTATTTGCTTTGGTGATTTTCTTTGCTTCAATTAGTTGCCCTTTTATAGGAAAAACTCTTCACTAGTATGAATGTATGATACATAAACCATAGTACAAAATCATTAAAATAGAATTATAACTTCACGTTTCTTGGAATTACTATTTTTAAGTTCTAGGTTCCGACATCGTCTGATATGATTCGTGCTCATCCACTACGCGGGTTTATTGATTAATGTGCATCCTAAGTGGCATATATCGATCGCCACAAAACAAATGCAAATTGCCAAATTAGCAACCCCAAGGTACTGGATTATGTTACATGAAAACGGGTCAGGCCACACCCAAACAGAGGAAAAACAGGCCAATTGATAAAAAAACATAAGTGTTAAAAATTCAAACACACACGTGTGTTTTATATTCCAACACGCCCCTTCATATATGAGGTTCCCTTCAAAACCATGGGAGTACACTAAAGTGCGTGGGAATTAACGAATTGCCTAATACGAGACCTCGTACCGGTGGCATAAGTTGGGCCAGTTTAAATTCAGAACGCATGACCATGACGAATCTTTGCTCTTATACCATGTTAGAACTAGGGTTCAGTTTAATTTCTTGTTGATTCAATCGCCACCCATCACTACATTTGATGGTTCATACCTACGACTTGAGTACTCATAAGTCATACCCACGCTCTAATACATGAATTAGACTTGTAAGTTTCAAATTTACAACAAGATTTGCGGTGCTTTGGAATTAGTTTTACTAGAATGGTTATTTTGGCAAAAGACGCTCATAACTTGCCTCATCACATATATACTATGGAGTTTACTAACTACATAAAAAAAACATAAATTTTATATAGGATCGTCTTACATAGAACAATCCTAATTACTCAGCAGATTGTAGCTCAATATTGTACTTGAACTTCTTTGCAAAGATGCGCTTAGTTTCTTGATTTGGATTAGACTTTGATTTCTTAACTGGAGGGGGCACATAAGGGTAGCAATAAATCTGAGGACAATAGCGAGGCGAAATCGTCTCAAACTCCTTATCTACCAAGCTATACACTCCTGTAGTTTCGTTTGATAATAGTTTTAGCATTTGTTCAAACAATGGAAAATCATCATTTCCTGAATGACGACTGCTCCTAGTAAAACTAATTCCATTAAGGAAGATGCAATTTCCATTTCGAGCTTTCGGAATCTGATCGAAACAAAGTCCCGTTCCTGGCCCTATTTCCATTGAAAATGAAAACCCTTGGCCTACAAACAATGCCTTCTTTCCTATCGATTCAATCTCCACCCATTTATATTCGTCTTCTTTTTTCGAGATTATTAATTGGTAAACCTTGATTTTATTTTGGTGGAGTCGACATGGGAAGAGCATGTAAAGCCCGCCAGACGCTTCTACTAAGCGCTTTCGGCCTTGGAAACGACAATTGTCGTCATAGTGATTATTATAAGGCGACGAAGCAACTTGAATAATCATGCTATCCTTCATAACAAAAGCACCTCCATTAAGATCCACACCCCATAACCTTCCACAATAGTAAATAATGTCGTCGAATTTTGTTGACTCGTGACTAACTAATTTCCACTCCATTAATGACGGGTTATTAACATTAACATCCAAGCGAGCAAGGTCGCCGTTTGGTAAAAGAGCGACCGCGGCCAAATCAACACATTCTTTTTCTGTTGCTAAAACCACTAGTTTTTGAAAATAGTCTGTCTCTCCCATCCCCCAATTAGTATAACGAACATCAACATCGGTCCAAAGGTGAAGAAAACAGGGTTTGGTGTCTTTATCCTTGTCCATTTTTTTCCCGGATGTAAAGAGCCGGAAGGGGTAGAAGCCGTGTCGGCCGGGTTTGGATTCCAATGCCAAGAAAACAGGGTTTGGTGTCTCAAGGGAGTCAATTAGATAGCCAGTATGTTGACCAATATAGTAATCCATATGAGTAGGTTGCTTGTTGTATGGAGGCGGTGGCGGAATTTTAATAGGGAAAATACAAGGAAACGGAGATGGAAGAAGGGTTCTCCATGATTTGCATGTCGAACGGAACATTTGTACGTCCGATTCATTGTGTAAACGAATTCCTATTTCTCTCCATTATTCTTTTGGTAGTTCTTTCAACTTTGAGCCAACCTCCTCTTCTTTGCTCATGTTTGTTGTCTAGGGCTCTTTTGCAATATTCACAATCAATCAAGATTCATAGATCAATATATGTATTCAAAGAGATAGACTTTTTAGGAAAGAAATCTTTCATATAAAATCTTCGATATATATCAATTAATATATCCGTCAATGATAAAATCTATCTATATTTACAAAAGAGATGTTTTCGAGCGTTTTGATTGGCTATTATTTTCATACAATCTAATTGGCTGATTTAACAAGCTAATTAAATTAAGTTTTTAAAAAAACATAAAAAGATTTGTCTAATACAAAAATCTATCTATAATTAAATTAAGTTGTTTAATAATTTACAATAAACATAAAAAAACTGATTTTGTGATTTTATTGTAGTCTCCTTCTCCTGCTCCAGGTTGTTGGACGTCTGACTATATAGATAAAGATAACTTCCCTATCCAACGTGGTCATTGTGCTTCTATATTAGCTTCATTGCCCCAAATTTATCAAATCATGCTTTCTTATTCATCACATGTTGCCGTTCGTTTTCTTATAGTGTAATTTTTTGCATCTTCCTAATATCTACCATTTTATTAATTAATTTTATTTTGTAGGCATGATGTATGCTATTGATAAACATGGTCCAGTATAACGTATGCGAAGAATGTTGCAAACCGTTGAAATCGAGTTGATCAATGTGACATATAAAAAGCGTACTCTATAGGTTCATGAGTTCATCTTATTTATACTACCTATATCTTATTTAAGCATTTCTTATTTATTTTATTTTTAATTCATGTTCCTTCATCTTATTCATCTCTTAGCTTTTTCTTTTAATTCCTAATTATTGATTCTTGATGTTGGATGAACTATTTTTTTATATTAATTGTGTTAGTCTATTATACTTTATATGAGCATACAATGTTCAATAATATACAGTTGGTGTTAAACGTACTAACGTTTTAATTTGATTCGGAATTGCAGGTATAATAAAGTGTATAATAAGATTGTTGAATTCAATGTTTAACCAACTAAACGTATATGACTAATAACTTCTATGGATCGATAAAGAAGTAGTCAATAACTTCTTCGATTGTCTTTCACATGCATTTTCCGATATCTCTTTTAATTTCTCAATGAGGCATCAAATGAGTTATTTCATGCGGCATTAAATGAGTTGTTACTCCTTACTCCATTAACTTTGTTCAAATTACCTGCCAGGTTAAATTTGTTCATGGAGAAATAAGCAAGCAAGGACGGTGTTGATAACAGTGGCCAAAGGAGTGAACATAGCTGCATAGAATGGACCTCTACGTGGGATGCACCATGATTGTATGTACGTAGAATAGTACGCCTGATCCGAATGCTTCCAGTGTCCAATTGCAACGTAACATGTTATAAAGACTCCGACAATTCGATAGATCGATACTTATTGTTCTCCGTCACTCACTAACACGTACACAATTGATGGTTGACTACAATTCTTAGAAACAGGCAATAATAGCATAAGTATATGGTTGTCTATTAATTAGTAGGAGTATATGGTTAGAGTTGGCATAATAATTAAGTTAAACGGAACGACAAAGATATTAGTGCGACAAAGGGTTTAAATTCACGGTTAGAAGGTCACATGACTCTTAAACCTTAATAACAATGAACATTACAAAAGTTCAAATAGGAGTACGGTTCTACTGAGTCCAACTATCATAAACTACTTATATTACTTTTACAAATTATATTTATAACTATTTCTTATCTTAGACTAAATAATAACTAAATAATGTATATAAAAGATAAAATACTTTGAATTAATTAGTCTGCTAATTAAATCCTACTAAAGTAAATTGAACCACTAATATTATAAATATACCACGTATCTTAGCAAAGATTGTGTGAGGAGCCCCATGTTCCATTTTTCCAATTTTCTATGAGTATATTTTTACTGATTTATAAGATTTAATTTACGATAACCGGGTTGTTTATAGCGTAGATTTTATGGGAATCCTACAAAGATTTTTTATTTTTTTTTTATTTTTTTTATGTACATATCTCCACGACAAAGGAATCCACTAAGTTTCACTCTAATTGTAACATAAAGCACAAATCGAGTGTAAAACTTCTTAAGATTAATTTCATATGGTTAGAGTCTCAAAGATATTACAAATCTGACCAGAATCACTACATATTTACGGTTTGTGGTTTGTAGCCTTACGATAAATATTCATTCGCCTTAAATCAAATTCATACGATTAATCAAAGTAAATTCACATGTAATGATTATTGAATGAACTTATAGAGTTGGCTTTTATATTGATTATTGAACGAACTTATAGAGTTGGCTGAACCAATATTGTGATATAACCACATGTATATATTCCTATAAAATGGCTTTGAAGCAACAATCTCAAAATAGATATTCAGAGTTCAATGTTCAGGTAGTTGCCCGGGCTTGAATCCTAGTATTCATTAATTTATTATGACGTCAACTCAACCCGATACATCATTTGACCCGAAATGACCCAACTCGATAACGACTCGAACCCGGCCTGACTCGACCCAAAAGGGTATGCTAACCCGACTTGACTCGAATCCGATATGACATGAACCGAGTTGACCCAACCCAGAATCGACCCGACTGACTCGATTGCCACCTCTAACTCCATATCATATACGGAGTATTCATTAATTTATTACTGTATTACATTATACATGGATCTATTATTCGTGACGAGTGCTTTGAATTATTACGAGTTTATCAGTCAGTATGTGTACAATTTACATGGGTATAACTTTTGGTATGAGTAAGCTTAGGCATAATAATTAATAACAATATTTTATTACGAATTTGCGATACAGGTCTCACGTGTCATTGTAAGTCGATTTTACTGACTAACCGCTTATATATTATACAAAGTTATATGCTTCTATTTATCAGATCTTGCAATTGGGGTGTTTCTTCATGCGAAGCACGTACCCAATTCTTATATCTTATATAAAAAGAGAATAGGGGGTTTTGCTATTTTGGCGCGCCTTATACCCTTTGACTGCACCTATATTTACGGTCAAGGCATTCTTTCTTTCTTTGTTGGGTTTTCACTTTCCACCGAGAGTTTTGGCGGCTACTAAGTTTTACATCCACCGTCAATGGAAATTACCCTCCTTCTCCAATTGCTTTTCCATTTCTCTGCCACTTTTTCCCTCTTCCTTCTAGAAAGCGATTTTGTTTCTTTTATCTCATCTGTTGATTTACGGTATGCATCTTCTCTTCTTCTTTTCCGCAGTCCAATTTGTTGCCAATTTGGACGTCACGGCTTCATTTTTGCTTATCAGTCAAATTTTTTGCCTACTCAACTTCCGTATCTCCAATTCATTTTTAGTATGACAGCTCTGCTCACGAGTCCGTTGCATTAAGGACTATGTGTCTGCGTTCAAGTTGTATTCATGACTCGGCTACAGGATACCACCTGTCGATCCATTGTAGAATGGAGGTAAATTAATTATGCTTATCTTCCTTTAACATAATCGTCTTTGTATTGTGTTCCTGAAAGTGAATTTTTTTCTTACATTGAACACCAAATGTTTGATTAATTGCCAAAGAGAAGTGACAGCGAGATTATCTCACTGACTATGTTGTGTCGAAAGTTTTTTCGTTGTGGAATTCCTCCCTGTCATCTGGTTCTTTACATTTTCAGTTATCTGTGAGGAGTATTAGTCGTACGTAAAGAATCGATTGAGACGAGGTAGTATTATTCTAGACAAGTATTGAGTCTTACTTATATAGTTTGCGGAAAAACTTCTTTTGTAGTTCAAATACGATTGCTTTTGAGTAAGATTTCAATTAAATTAAGTTTGCCAACATAGAAATTCACTAATAGTTTTGTTCCTATGGTTTAGCGGAGGGATTAATGGTGAACAACAATGATATTTCTCTCAACAGGACGAAGTTGAGCTTAATCTTAGCTGCAATGATTTTGGAATGAGTAGTTGTTTTTGCAGATACATGTTTTCCAGGTGATTCAATTTTTTCGATTAGCAGAAAACCAACCAGTCTCATGGACATCTTCTCTCTACCTGTGGAACCTAGCATGTTTGATGGGGCCATGGGTGCTGTCTCTTGATAATTTTGCTTTTTGCTTTGTTTATATGTTGCGGAGTACAATTCTGTAGAGATGCTACATGCTTGTTAATGCCTGTAGCTATGGGATGTAGCATTGATTTTAGATTAGCATTATACTGAAGAGAATTTTGGGAGTTGGGATATATTCAATGTGCTTCTACACCTTAACCACATCTATATTTACGGCCAAGCCAATCTTGTGCATTACTTGGTTTCACACACACAAAATTTGCGGCTGTTTGGCTATTTGTTTACTCTTTCAGTCCTTCATCCACCGTCAATAGAAGCGGTGCGCTTTTCATAGCTTCTTGTACATTCGTCATTTTGCAATTTTGCACGTAAGATCAATTTTCAGATATGAGCCAAAGTTTCAGATTTTGCTGCGTTTTTATCCGTTAAAAGCATTTATTGCAGCTGATTGTTTGCCAAACCGACAAATTGGCTATAGTGAATGATGATATCAGAGTTGTTAAGCAGCTACGAACTGAAGCTGAAGAATACAAGGAGGAGAATAAAAGGTTACAGTCAGAAATACAGAGTTTAAAGGTAATTTCCTGAAATTAGCCTCATAGTTTGATGGTAGCATTTGAAAGGCTCTCAATTTTTGGTCCTGTGAAGTTCCGTTTTTCTGTTCAACATTTTCAATGAACAAAGAATTTCGTTTCTTCCTTTTGCTCCTGAGTTATGATGGAATAAGGCAAAATGACTCACCAAAATAGTTCTTGGTTTTATTGTGAAGTAGCAATATTCCGATGCAATTTTCTTATGGGCGTCTTCGTGAACTATTCAGATACTGTTGTTGTATTTGTTGTTTGAAGCTTGGGTTGTTTCATTGCAGGCAGAGAAAAAATGAACAAAAAAATGAACTCCATGACTATTTGCATTTGTTGTTTTGAAGGATCGCTGATGTATCGTCTTTGTGGAGCTGTGATTAAGAACACAAAATTTTGTCATTTTGATGATGTTAACAGATAAATACCAAGTAGAGTTGGTTTTAGAATTTAAATTTCATTACCCCTTTATTTTTACTCATAAATTTAGAACCGTTCGATGATCCTAAAATGCGATCTGGACCATCGAAAAGAACTTCATTTCGTAAGAGTTAGGAGTTGTTTGATTGACTCTTTTAGAAATTCATTCTAATGTTTGGTTATAGAATGGAGTTAAATACCCCATGATATCTAACTTCCCTCTAACCCTTAATAATCTCATCCATACAAATTCTCTCCATTTTCTTGAAAGAAATGAACCTTAATTTCTTATAAACGGCGAGGGTTAAGTTTTACGACGCTTTAATGGTTGTAATCGTCTTATAAAGGCAATATTTTAGTAAATGAACACAGAAAATATATTAAAAATGGATGTATTAGAGAGAAAATGGAGAAGATCCACATTTACCCTCGGTTTCAAACTTTATTCCATCCCTTTACAAGTTTAGATTAAACCAAATTATTTTAAGTAAGAATAAATTTGGAACATCACATCTCTATGGTAACATACTCCATTCTATTCTATTCCATTATCGGGAAACGAACGACCCCTTAAGAGTATGTGAACATCAAAGACACAAAGAGAGACAGATCGAGTATAACAATCGGATCTTTGCTTTTTTTCCAGAACGGAGAAAAAAAAGGCTTGGAGAGAAATCGATGGGCAACAAAAACATAGTGACAAATTCCTTAAACAATGATTGTTGTAGAAGGCCAGCTTAAACACGGTTTGAAAATGTAGTTTTATAGATGCTAGCTCTTAAATAAGAGTATGTGTAAATGTTACGGATAAGTTTCTCATAAAATAAATTTGTGATCAAATATTTTAAAATCATTAATAGAACACTTTGATCCACTTAGTGAAGTTATTTTTTTTTATTTTTTTTTTTTGAAACATAGTGAAGGTTATTAGAGTAGGGTAATTAAGTAAAATAATTGACGGTTTTACAATACCTTTTGTGTAAAACAGTTTTATACAAGAATTAACGTGACCATCTTTTCATAGTGCAAAGCAAAGTTAGATACGTACCCCGCCTCATCAAGCCCCCGTTATTTTGGACTAACACTAAAACGAAGACCAAAACAACACAAATTTCAAATATGCTAATATGATTTATACTCGATATATAATTATTTATATAATCCGTATCTTTTAATGTCGATGACACTTCTCTTTATTTTCGTAGAATTGATAAACGTGGTGCTTATCGCGTATAATATAAGGTCGCTTAATTGCACCGAGCCACGGCAACCCTTTGTAGGCACTGCCCTTTTAGCTGATGTGTTAGATAGTTTTCAAAACAGTCAAGACGTTATCAATTTTGAGCGACAATATTAATGGGTGATTTACTTTACATATGACAGTTGCGTAAATATATAATTATACTTTGAATGAAACATGCGTTTCCTATACACTATATAAAAAAGGGCTATGACATTCAAAGAACCATTCCACTTTTGCGTAACTTTCATATTCCACATTTACCCTTGTAATTTCTAGCTAATGTTGGGACGGACACTCATTGACAGACGGACGAGGACACTTGTCATACAAATTGACACATGGCTGCCAATGATAAAAGACATAATCTACTAATGGAATAGTATTGCATATTTTCTCTCCTTTCCCGGACATTATATTTTAGAGTTTTAATTCAGTTTTCATGGCTAAAATGTTACTACTCAGTTGTATGAAGATTGATTTAAGGTTAGTAAGAATTTCCCTTGATGAGCATTTGTAATAAATTCTTATCATGCCTCATATGTATTGTTTTTTTATATTTACAAAGGTCAGTAAGAATTGACCTTGATGTACCTTTTGGATGATGCACACCAAGCTTATTATTATACTCTTCTTCATGAGAAAGAAACATGCGTTGAAGTAAGAACTTCGTGATCGAGGTATATATAGTTGGTGTTTGATTAAATGTTAATACCAACCTTTAATAGCCTTCTCTAATTTTACTCTAGAGTAAATTCTGCTTGTATTAAACTGTTCAACTTTAACTGACCAGGATTAATTACTAAATTTTGTTATCTAATGCACAGCTATTATTAGAAGTAATTAACACTCCATTAGCTCATGAAGGGCAACAAAGGAATTGGTGGTAGCAAATTGATCTTAAAATAATAACTATTACCTAACCCACCTTGGTTTACTTGCTTATTACACTAATACTTACCATGTATTTACAATTTTATGCTTTTGTTTATTGGGTAAAGATTTATAGATCTATTTTATGCTGGTTTACTTTGCAGGTTTTTCTTTGGTTTTTCACATTGCTTGGATACACGGGAGAAAAGGAGTACAATTAGTGGGTATTGTATTTAGACTTCTTGTTTAGACTTACACATGGGGCAAGTCCATGAAGAAATCGTATGTGAAAGAACTAATTTCATGATTCCTCTCGTAAAGGGCACTGTATAAATAAATTTTACCAAACACCTCATTGTTAACTACGGAGTATATCACACCATTATTATCTCATTTCATTTTCAGTTGCTCACTGAAAATGTATAGGTATCGCCCGAGAACTCAATTCTTGTGGTGGGATTATTGGATCCTGAATTATTTTTAATATCAAAATACTTTTGTCATTTTATTTTACAAAATTACATATTTCTAATTGTCGGATTGCACAGCTGAGTATTTCTTCGTGCGAAGCACGTGCCTCAAAACTAGTTCTTTTAAAAGCGAGAATTGTTTACATGATTTGTTTTTTGGTCAGATCTACTTGTTTTGTTTATTTGTATTAGTCACTCCACTAACCCACTATTTCAGATCTACTTTTTTTTGGTTTGTTGTGACGGTTTTGGTGACGGTGGTGTTTTCAGATCTCGTTTTAATATTAGATCTATTAAAAATGTAGCAGTTCTCATTTTTTTCTCTATTTTTCAGAATTTTACTATTAAATCTACGGATTTTTTAACAATAATTTCTTGAATTTACAAATTTACATTTACACATCTCATACTATTATTTTTGGGTGTTTACTTAATTGACATTTACACATTTACGCTTTTCACATTTACACTTCACATTTACAATTATATTTACACTTCACATTTACAATTATATTTACACTTCACATTTACACTTGTTATCATTTGAATATTATTATTTTTGGGTGTTTTTACTTGATTGACATTTACACATTTACATTTTTCACATTTACACTTACAATCATATGTACTAACATGTAATGTGTAAATGTAAAATAGTGTAAATGTGTAAAATAGTGTTTACACTTCACATTTACAATTATTTTTACACTTCACATTTACACTTGTTATCATTTGTACTTCACATTGTGTAAATGT
>JAYMSF010000491.1:0-15622 GCA_036897335.1 Silene vulgaris | reverse complement strand
CATAAAATTCTCATCAAGTATAGCCAACTCCTCATCAATCTCATCACCTTCTAAGTTGCCATCAAATTCCCCTTCATTTATGTCATTAGTATCAATAGATACAAATTGACCAACATCATCTAGCCTAATAGGAAGACTCGGGGTCGGATAGACAATTTGGCTACCGGAAACCTCAACAAATAGATCCATTGAAGCATAATTAGAATGACGAACACTAGCCCATAATGCTTTCAAGGCTCCATCATTATTAAGGGGTACAACTTTGAAACACCCGGCACTTGGAAATTTCATCATCACCTTCAATTGAGTACTAAAACTATGAATGCCCATTCCCTTGTATATCTCTTCAACTAATTCAACAAACTTCATCTTTGAACTAGCTAAAATAAAACATTGATTTCCTCCCCTATAAGACACACCTCCATTTTGCTCCAACACTTCACCATCCCAATAACAAATAAGAGGAAAATCACAAATTTCCTCCATTCTATAAAAAAAACAAAATTGAACAAACTTAGTATAACTCAACATTTTCTAAACAAACAATAACCTAATTTCGCCCAAATTAACAATTACTACCATAAAATTTCTACAATCAATTGAATTCGAGCTACCCAATTAGGGTTCTTCAATTTGGGGGTTTTTTTTAAGAAAACAAATCTAAGCACAAAACAACATAATTAACTACAATGGAAACTTTATAAGCTAAATCTAACAAGCAAAATATGAACAAAAACGAATTTACAATAACAAAATAAAATCAACAAGTTAAGAGAAATTTAATTACCTTACTAATTAGGTAAGATGGGAGAGTTTAGGGAGTGAGTCGCCGGAGAGATGCCGGAGTAGAGTGAGGGGTGAGGTCGGATTGGAGAGTTTATGGGAGTGAATCGCCGAGTATGGGTGTTTGTGAGGAGAGATAATGAGTTTTGTAAATTATGAATGTTAAATGAAGAAGACGGATACTTGTAAAAAAAAAAAATTAAACTGCTCAAACACGCCATTCGTATTGGCGTGTTTCCTGCCTAAAACACGCCATTACGTATGGCGTGTCTTCCCTTTCCCAGGTCCAGTAGCTACTGCCTCTTGCACAAAATGTGAACAATGAAACACGCCATTACGTATGGCGTGTTTACACCCCCTAAACACGCCAATACGTATGGCGTGTTTGCCTGTGAACAGGTTCATGAAAAACGAGCCTACGTGGACACCATTTTGATATATGTTTTTTAATCTGGCCCAAATTGACTAATCTTTTATTTTTAAGCATTATTTCAAAAACGGATTCCTAATTAAAGTAGTTCAAAATAACAACTATTTAAAACTATTACAGTAACCATATTCTTAATACACATTTTTATATAGAGAGGCAGAATTCGGTGAGTTCGTCACTTTTCGTGAGTGGCCCGCATTAGTGGTCTACAATAACTACTTCATCCTATCAATAATCTCAATTAAATCCAATCTTACCGATATTTTTGTGAAGTTTATGTTGGAATATTTGATAGTTTTTGGACAATTTAGCTGATATATGTGATGTATATAATAAGAGTATATTTTCAAGTAATGAATCAAGAGTACTTGATTTATTTTATACACATTTCTCTATGTTGGAGGATTTAATTAGGATTATTGAAACGATGAAGTGATTATTGCAAGATCAGCAATAGGATGGATTATTATCATGAAATAACTCATTATAAAATAGTGACTTACCGAAATCTTCTCTTGAATCGGTTTTGGTGCTACCTAGCTATAGTAGGTTCGCAACCCCACCACATAAATTACCTTTCCTCGAATAAATTACACCCAAATTAACAGAAAATGTTTGACCATTACCCTGAATTTTAATTGAAATTAAAACTCTCGTCTTACACAAAAAATGAATAAAATTACAGCTTCAGGAATCAGGAGTCTCTTTTGTTGTGTAACATCTTTTTAACAACTCCAAAGACGTTCTGAAGAAGGCCCGAAAGACTCTGTGGAAGAGCTCTCAAATCAGAAGCTGAATTGCTAATTTTCGCCAACTGATGCAAAACCTTTTGAACCCGCAATTCTTGTATCTTCTTCTCATAGTTGGCGGGATTGGCCTTCCATTGATAGAAAGCCTCGTCATCTGCCCAAGCATCGGCTTTCTTTCTCGCAATTCCCGATTCTAAGAACCATTTCTTGATAAAATCCATGGCACCCTTATGTGTCAACTGCTCACCAGCCGCATCTCTTATAGTGTGCACTAGCGATTCCTCCACAACCCTTCTATACAACCTTTTGTAGAAAAAGCCCCGAGAATTCCGCCAGTCCAAAACATCCTTAATCACCCCTTTGGCAGCCATCCTTAATGAAGTGTCGTGCAGTTCAGCAAATTTGGTGGCTATCTGAGTATAAACAGGCAAAAGTTGCTTCTCTCGAGCATGTATTTGTTGTTGTAAGAGCGCTATATTTGCATGGGAATCACTTGCCTTAGCTTGGTCAAGTTTTTCTTTAAGACCGATGATTTGCGGATCAAGTCTTCCCATACACTGGATTAACTCCTTGGTTCGGAACTTAATCTCAATCATCCCTTGTGGCTCAAGAACGTTACCTTTAGCTGTCTGGTCAGCATACATTTCAATATGGTCAGAGTTGATTTTGCTGTCAATAACGACCCAGGCGCCTCCACGCAGCTCCCCCATCATGGGGATGTAGACAAAAACAGGTTGTTTATAACTCCGTAGATTCTCAACAATTGTGGATCCCGCCTGAAGGATCCCTTCAAAAAGATCCCTTTGTCCACCTGAGAATCCACGCCAGTTGGCCAGAATGAAAAGTGGAAGTCCTTCCCTGTTAAAATCTGACAGTGCTTGGGCCGTCTTAGAAGCGGAATCAGGGAACCATACCTGACCAGCTTGTGGGACCACCTTTTCGAAGGATTCGGGCTGACCCGGGTCTGCAGGTATAAGTTGCATCACAGTTTGGGTCTCTACAGCAACTACACCCACAGGAATTCCACCCAGCTTGGCCCTACCCGTCACGACTGTCCTGGCCCAGCCCGCTAGTGTTTCAACAAAGCTGTCCTTGTCGAAAATGCCACCTTGCCAATCCCCATCACTGTTGATGATACCAGATATAGCAGCGCGAGGATCACAGGAGTTTTCAGGAATGTACTCAACAGGCCGCTCTGGAGGGTCCAATGAGCGCGACATAGGGAGGGCTCCACCTGAATGTGGTGGGACATAGCTAAGCCATTTCAGGATAGCCGAAACACCTTCTAAATCATCCGAAACTGTGAGGTGGACAACCCCATTTGTACCCATGACCTTTGGGCCACCGAGCTGAATGTTTGAACTGTAGACCTCTCGGCCAAGAACTTTGTTTAAGGCAGAAAAACCGGTCAGAATTATTGGCTGATCGACCCGCTGAATACAACGCATCCCCAGGCGGGCCAGGTATGCACCAATGCCAACTGACCGGCCTGTCACATAAGTAAGAGTGAAGGTCTCATTGTAGGCCCTTGAGTAAGCGCCGGCTATGGCCCCACTCCCGGACAAGTTCTCCACTCCTAAACCATCTTCACTACCAACAACAGTGTCTATAACCCATCTAGTTTCCCCGCTTTCTAAGACCAGCTCGTGTGCTATAACTGATGACCCAATCTCTGCATAATCTTCAGGAGTTAAGTAGACGTACTGGAAACCATGCTCTGGGCTAGATTCGTCAGACCAGCCCACTTTAAAACAGGCTTTGACCTCCTCAGAAACGCCAAGACGGGCCCCTGAATTGGCTGCCAAATAAACAAGAGGGAGTTTCTTGGAACAAGCAAGTTCAGTAACCGCCAGGAAGAATGCATCCTCGCGAGGCCCAAAGGATCCAGCCCCAAAGGTAACATCATTTGCCACGACCAATATTGTCCTTCCAGAAGGAAATTCAGGTGTTGACATCTCCATGGTCCATGCCACCATGCCGACATCATTTTCACCAGGTTCTCGTTCAATAGGGACTAGTGGAGTTCCCCATGTGCCCCGTGGATTAGCAAATGCCAGCTCAGTTACTTTCAGAAGCTCTTTCTCAGATGGTTTGTTCAGTTCAAGCGACTGAGATGCCCACATTTGCTCCAAAGCCGTTGAGAAAGCCTGCAAGAAAAAGCCAAAAATGATTGAAGTGCAAACAATTATAGGACATAATGATAGTTTAAAAAACACTACATTGGGCAAGAATAACTGACAAGTTGATGTTTTAATGTGAAATTGGGAGTAACATACCAATGGGAAATCATAGCAGTAAGTTGTGCTGCTTCTCATAGCCTGTAGTCTCTTACGAGAGATGATGTCTAACGGCAGATACTGTCTATTCACAGGAACCCCATTCAGTGGACCAGGAAGAGTTACTGAATGGTAGACCGTTTTGTGTAGGGAGCTATCCTCTACTTCCCGGTAAACCTGGATACGTTGCAACAAGCATGGAAAACTTATCAGACAAAACCTATCAAAAGGTAGGACGTGGTTCATCAGAATCTACATTATTCCTTACTCAGTGAATTAGACCCATTGAACTTATGCTACTCACTAGAAAAACATTGACTCGACTACGTTTTTGTTTTTTTTGTGTAGATAATACTGTGTTCTTAAAACATCTCAAGCTTTCATAAAACTCTCATGAAAGCTAAGGAAATATGGTTTATGTCACAAGTGTGAAAAATCGCAGTTTCGGTACATAAGAACTATTAATATAGTTATGAAAATTAAAGTTATCAAACAATAGGGTATGAACCTGTTTGGTACTGGTTTCCAGAACCACACAAGTAACAGTTTAAAAAGGGAGGACGAAGACTTACATGTATGGTGTAGGTATGGCTAGTCAAATTTGAAACTAAAATTCTCCAAGAGCCATTGGCATGTCCCGGAGATGATATCCGGAGCTTAACTTCCCATTCACAAACATTTAACTTGTGCATCCTTACACCAGCCAAACTGTGTATATCACGTGCAAGGCCTTCCAAGATTGTCTGCACCATTGCCACTTCTTCCTCGTCTCCACTCACTTGCCTGATTATACCCAGCAAGAAAATCACATTTGTTATTTCAATTTACAGAAAAGTTGCACAAAAGACCATAGAATTGCCAAAAAAATCAGCTCCACAATACGTCCACACCTATGTTGCTCGGACTCTGTCAGAAGTATCCTATCCAAGTGTCGGATTCGTCTATTTTATGAAAAAAATTCATATTTTTCGTCTAAAATGAAGTATCCGGGTGTCCTGCCCACGTCCTAGTGTCGAGTGTCCGACACGGATACGCGAGGTAGTATTGAAGAGTCCGAGAAACATAGCCAAAGACCATAGAATTGCCAAAAAAACAGCTCCACAACACGTCCACGACAGTAGAACTTCACGTGTCCCGTTCATTTGTTTACATATATCTTTTTATTACTCTCCGCCATTTGTTAATTTTTTTATTTAATTATTTTTTCACTTTTGTATTTAAAAGACTGTTTACCTCGGATTTTTCCCAAGTTTTAACCATGTAAGTGTGGACCCTATATTATAAGTACTATCCCACTTGCACGTACTTGCATAAAAACCAATCCAAAAGCAAAAGTAAACAAAATAGATGAGACATAAGGAGTAGTGGTTACCTAAGATCTGGAACAAGATCATGCAATTGCTGCTCGTGCACAACGTGTAAGTACATGTGAGCATGATTAGGTTTCAAGGTGACACTTTGTGCATTACGTTCCAACTCTTCCATTGCATTGTTCAAGGACCTCACGATTCTTCTTGAAGTGAATGAGAGAGGCTGTTGGGGAGGGGTAGTTCCAAGTTCGGCTCCTGTCGAATCTTCATCAGATAAAGATTGCCTCACAAGCGTCCTGAGAAACATCCTCCTAATGGCTGGCTTGTCTAGAACTGTATAGAGGTGCCATTGTTGATCAGCAGAAACACTGTATTTGACATTTTTATATCCTTTAAGCTTGTCCTGTTTGAAAGGGAAAAGAGAGAATTAGAGAATAGTTCAGGTGTGAACAATTACATGGTTTAGCTCACAATCACTCATTAGTCAGATAGAAGTAACATTCCTGAATTTTCATATGTTACTCTTACATCTATATTATCCATTGACTTTTGAAATTTATAAGAATTACTTTGAATGCTGTTGGGGACATCTTTAACCCATTTCATTATTTATTTTCTATGTGAAAGGAGACACAATGTCAGTACAATACATACGGGGGGAGGGCGATTAGAATTTGTGACCTATCATCCATAGGACCAATATCTACCAATAGGCCTAGACATCATATATTGAGCCTATTCATAAAGTAGGGTGGCTTCAAAAATGTTACGAAGTACATATTAACCAGAGCCTACACTGATTGAGAGACAATTCCCTTACCAATTCAAGGTGCCTAGATAGTGGAGGTTCCAAATGTCGAAGAAAAGGCTCTTCCTCATAGCAGTGCTTCTCTTCTGACCATTGGAATGAATGCCTCATGGGAGTTTTGCCTTCATTTCTCTGTATGATACAACTAACCACCCCAACTTCAGCCGAATGAAGATTTGAACGAACTTCTTCCTCTTTCATAATCATGGCCAACTTGTTAATTTTGTCTTCAGCCTGGTCTTTGCGATGGCTGCAAAATAGTCACGACAATACTGGTAAAAAAACATCTTGGAATTTTGGATTAAAATTCAATAAAATCAAAGCCGACTCACTAAACCGGCAATAATAGAACTGAAGAAGGGTGCCCTTTTCACATGAACAGGCTAGAAAGCAAGATACCTATCCAGCAGCATCTGGCTATCAACCCCCACGAGTGCAATATGTAATATGTTCTCAAGTCGAGTTGATTCTGACGAATCACCAGAAGGTGCGTCATCAGAGTTATGAGTTAATTCACTCAAAGCTGCAGTGAACACTGCTGGCAAGAACTGCAGAGATTTGATAATGACCATGGTTCCTCGCTTTTTCCCGTCATGTATCTCCTCCATGAACTCCCAGGAAGCAATGAGGCCAGATGTCTGCCACTGCATTCGGATACTCCCCTCGACAAGATATGGCTGAAAAACAAAACATTAAGAAAGATATGATAACAAATAGTTGTTACATATAGTATGTATCAACCCTTGAGCGCTTAGATCAACTGGTATGATAGAGTTTGGTTTCCTGTGTAGAAGCGCTAGTACCAAGTAATTCAGTATGAAGAGCTTTCCGCCCATGTAATCCAACCCGTATTGAACCCAGAGTAAACATGATGATGCAAACAAAAATACTAGAGTAAGGCTCAACAAGAGAAATATAACTTAAATGTAAATTAACCTGATACAGCCTACGGATATAGGTCTCGACGACACGCCTCTGAAGGGTATGATCGCTGTGATCAAATAAGCCTACGAGGGCATCTTCAACAGCCAGTGGAGCATTGACAAGTGCCTCCATACGAACGTCAATAGTACTTTTTCTTTTGGAAGTCATTATGTTTTTATCATCTCTAGTGAACATTTCC
Source organism: Silene vulgaris (assembly GCA_036897335.1). NCBI lineage: Eukaryota > Viridiplantae > Streptophyta > Magnoliopsida > Caryophyllales > Caryophyllaceae > Silene > Silene vulgaris. The sequence continues at coordinate 8,143 of JAYMSF010000491.1, read as the reverse complement.
AACTCAGACAGGTTTCTGGCTATTTTAGATCGAAGCTCACTTAAATTGTTTTGTTCAATCAACAGACTTGCCTTGAGTGCCAACTGTAGAGTTTTCAAAAAATCGCAATTGGTTACTTTTAATTCTCAAAATTAGAGCAGTTAATGAGATGAGGTAATTTGTGTAGGCACATAGTAATAAGCAAGTCTGCAATACAAGATAAGCACAAACTATAAAGGCTGACCTACCTCAGAGTGGATCACATGATTAAGTTCTGAGAATCGAATAAGCTTCTCTCTGTATGGAGCAGGATTTGGATAAACTAATCGTTCCATGAGACGAAGAATCAACTTGTTTTTGTTTTTAACACCCTGCGAGAAATATAAATGAGCAAAAATTCTGAAAAAAAGATAATCAGCAATCGCAAGATTTATAAAAATAGGACTAGTAACTCATGTAATTCCAGATCGAATGCAAGTGTTGGGTAATACAAGGTGTCAAGTCTTGGGCACAGCTGTTTAGTAAAAACTCACATGACTCGGGCCTAAATTAAGTGCCGATATGTCGTGTCATGCCAGGATATTAGGGTGTCAGACACAGTAAACACTGCCAAAGTGAAGTGTCTATGTAATATAGCAAGTAACCATACCTGGTGTGACTGCACAATGTCCACAACCTTGGACAAATCAGTCTTGTACATAAAACGGAGGTGCTCAATCACATCAGCCTGTACAGAGAGCAGTACCAGACTTAGTAAAGGCTCAGAAGTCTCTATTGAGAAAAAAGAGTGAGAAAAAACTAATTCTAACTGTGGAATAGCGGGAAGTTTCCAGAATAAGCGCCAGCTAGTGAGACAAAGCTGACTAACCGTATTGTTGTTGCTAAACATTTCCTCAACTGACAGATACTCTTCAAAAAGGGACTGGACAACGACATGGGAATGGCTTTCAATTCCATCTTCATAAGACTTTACTAGACTCAGTAAAGGCTCAATAAGTCTCTGCTGAGCTTCTTTCTCTTTTCCATGGCACAAGTTTAAATGGGCCTGTCAAAGAATAATACTTTCACAGCATAAGTATCCCTTTCAAGACAAAAAAAAAAAGGTTATCAAAGGGGAAAAGACTACTGAGGTGAAATACTGACCTCAAGAACACTTTTCAATAACTTAGCAGGGAACTCAATGTTCTGAGAATTGGTAATCCCATTATATTTTCTAAATTTTGATTCCAACTGAAATATCCATACAGAAAGAAATGATCAATTATAATGTATTAGCAATTTAAAACCAACAAATGATGAAAATATACAGGTCAATTGACAAGGATAACCAGGGCAGTTGAAAAATACTTCATTTCTCAGGTTTTTAGGGAGCCGTGTAGCTAGAACAGACATGCATTCTTGCCATTGCAGGAAAGGGAGTTCGGGATCATCAAGACAGTTAAGCAGAGTTTTAAGAACCTGAGAGATATCAAGAACCACAATCGTCAAGAAAACAAACCTAACTTGTGCAAAAATTAAAGAAGGGCAAAAAAGTGAATCAGCTGTTCAGATTGCTTCACCGACTACTTCAGAGATTAGTCATAAATCATGAAGTTGCTTTAACAGGCCATTTGACCAAAAACATATGATCAAGATAGTGATGATTCAGGCTTTACTGAAAGTATATCTGTTTCTAGACCTCCCTTTCTAAGTTGCAGCAATCACCCTCATATTTTACACATTTGCTGGCCTGACAATGACCATAACCTAGAAGGTGATCTCTCCTACTAGTTTGCTCAATGGGAGAATATGTCATCCTGACTCCTACAGTCCTTTTACTCCTTTAATATGTTCTTTTCAAAAGTTGCATTAGAATGTGGCACAGTTATCGAAAGGATGTAATGCTTACTTCATCTATATTGCGCTCATAACCTGCAAGGATCATCCGAGCTGCATTTATGCTTGCAGCAAACCTCTGATGAACTTTTCGGGATTCTACAGTGGGGGCCGTCAGAACAGGGAAGTTACCATGGAAGGTTTCAGCTTTACTTACAGCAGAAGGATCATCCAAGTCAAGTGATCCAACAAGCTCACCAGCCTAGATAAACAGCATTTACAAAGAATAAACAATACTGTGTAATTGATCTTAGGGATTGTTTGGAAAACCAAATCGCTCCATTTCCCTCAACCTAGAAGCTAATAAGAAGAAAAGGGCTCCATTCCCTCTCTTCAAATCCTTCCACGCTAACAAGCCCATAAGGAAACAAGATTTGAAGTTGAAACTTGAGATTTTACCTGTAATGCTTGACCTTCGGACGTCTTTAGCCGTATTACACCAGAGGCGGGTGAAATTAAGGGCATACACATCTTCATAACTTCAACTTCAGCATATGCGGTGTCAGCATCAATGTGACTACCATCTGCCACCAAGTATCGGAGCAACTTACATGGCGTCTCTGCCATTAATTTTGATGGATCATGATCATTCTGAAAAGTAAAAAAAAAAAAACTTATTAGCATGGTTAAGATTACAAGGTATTAGCATATTGTAAAAAGAAGTACAAGTTTTGTACCTGAAGTAAACAAGCCTTTCCATCAATAAGAAGGCGAGTTCCTGATGCTTCTTCCTCAGCGTATACTATGTGACTCTTCCCGTCCAACTGTATGCGATTTAAAAACAATGTTGATCAAGACTCTGAGAACTAGCATACACCAAACAACATTGTAGTGGATAATGGCATAATGGTTGGACATAAATTTTCCAGATGAGGAAAACATATGCTGCGTAGATAAATCAAGAAAAAAAAAGGTAGAAATGATCTACGATGAGAGGATTCAATGATTCAGGGGGAGTCTTTAAAGTTTTACGTTGGAACTCCCCCAAAGAATATACAACTTCACCATGTATTACCATAGCTTACAGCAGGGAGGAGTTACCCAAAACTTTATTTGAGTCTATTTTTAGACAAGATCTTACTTGTATCAGGAGGCCTCCGTCTCTTAGAGCTTGCACTTCAGCTTCAACCTCTGACTCATTCAATCTCAATGTGTACCTTCCAGATCCACCCCACATCAGCTCAACCTAGGGAGCAGCCAAAGAATATATCACTGATTAATATACTCAGAACTAAAATAGATAAGAACTGTGTAGACTAATTGTATTTATGAGTAAACCGGATATTATCTTGATGAAAGCGGAACATCAGAACATACAGTGTATTTGCTGCCCTCAATATTAAGAGAAACTTTCGACTGGACAATTGGTAGATGCTGCAAATACAGAACAGGATTAATATATTTGAACGGCCAAGCACTATTCTAGGAAGTAAGGTGCGTCATCTTGTTTAGGCGTCCATACCTTTGGAGGAATTTGGCCCCTTTTTAGATAACCAACATATTCTGCAATTTTAGCTGCACTACTGGTAGATGCTCTCTGTTAATAGAGAAGAAAAAGGAAATGCAATCAGATATACAATATTACCTCCATCCCAAATTTGTCCCTATTTTACTTTGGTGGTCAACCAATAGCAAATTGACCATTAGAATATCCAAGTATAGATAAAGGTACGATAAGGTTTTTCGTCTTTGATTTATCAAAAACCTATTCTAATATTAACATTTTTGAAAAGTGGTTATATACTTATACTATAATATGAGAAAATACAAGCCGATGTTGACATTGTTTGACCACCACAGTCGAATAGGGACAATAAAAAGTTAAAAACAGACAAATGGAGTATTATGAAGTTAACACTTGCACTAAAATATTAGCATCATCTGTTTGAAGAAAGATGTACTTACATATAGAGCCCCTCCCACAACAGGAATGTACCAAGGTAGTCCTTCTGCTTTGACCCTCATAGCAATTCTGGTATCCAACCAACCTGTATGAATTTTGTTCTCTCTGAAATCGGAAGCCTAAGGGAGAAGAAATAAGCATTAGAATGAAAGACTTCGAAGTATAGTGAAAATTCCAAGAACAATAAAAGAGAAGAAATCTCAGTTTTAGTCGCAGTCTCACATGTAAAAGATCAATGGTATAATCAATATTAGTGTGAATTTCCCCACGGATCCGAAGTTCTTTCAAACCGAGCACCATATTTGCAATGGCCAAGCTTCTAGATTCACCAAAAGCAAAAACATGGCCTGCAAGCATATCAAACTCAAATTCTGTCGGTTCTTATACATGGGAGGCTTTGATATACCTCCTATGTTCCGCAATAAACAACTCGCATTATTTTACACAAAAATGAAGCAACATAATAAATATGAATGGAAATGCTTGTTCATGGCAAATGTGGGATCAGCAGAAACAATTACCACAAATAGCATACAAAAAAGCTAAACATTCCAAGTGGGACGTTCATTTATGGACAATCCAAAGTAACAACAGCAATGTGTATTCATGGATAGAGGGAGTACAAAATAATGCAAATAAAGAAGTCCCACAAAGTTAGATACTTTTGTGCATCATCTTTGTCAAGGACGTAGAGATGTAGAATAGTCAATCCACCATTAACATCTCATCTCTAGACACCTTCAGAGACTCTTGAATGGGTCAATATGAGACAGTACTTCAAAGTTTTTATCAAAGACTTACCAAATTGAGAATCTGAGAACTCATGGATGCCTCCTCCTGACTGCAATAAAGAACAATCGATCAGTAATTAGTTCATGCGAGTCAATAGGATTAACAATATTATAAGTTGGGAAGCAAATACCTTAACAGAAAAGTATGCCCACATATTTGGCTTGCTCTTGAAATTTAACTCCTGAGAAAGACAAAGGTAAGTTTTGATAGAAACTCACATATAAACGATCAAAATTTAATCAACTATAAGCACAAAAAATGAGAAAAAAACGGAAAAAAGGCTCACATCCACTCTCCCACTCGTAGGCCTGAACCCATCATCAGGATTTTCACTAGTCAATCGTACAGCAATACAATGCCCTTTTGGTCTTACAGATTCCGCCTTGTCAAAATCAAATGGGGTAGCTATAACTGCTGTTTTCCTCCAAGCATCATAACCCCCACCATGTTTCTTCCCATAGAATCGCCGAATTTCTGGATTGAAACAAGTCCATAAATCAAATCGAAATGCAGTGAAAACAATGATATCCGCCAAAGCCAAATCACAAGGATGGAAGGAAATATACCAGGATTTTGCCAAAGAGGAATTCCCATGCCGATTGCAACCTGAGCTGCTGGGATATTAACATCTGTAATCCATTCAGTGACTGGATGCTCCACCTGAAGTTAGGGTAGTTCAACAACGGAAGGCTTTAGTTACACATGAAAAATATTAATATGACAACAAAACAAGTGTAATGTAATGGAAATTCTATAACAATTGATTGGGAGTAAAGCATTATATCTTTTTACAGTCATTCATTTTTAAAATTCCGCCATTTCGGCCACATTAGCCAACAGTTACATCCGGGACATCCTGATACAGATATTTTGCAACTATTGCCGCATCCGGAGCCAATACTGTATTTTAATACCATGATGGACACCTCGAATGTCAGGCGATAATTACCATGTATTCCACTATATTTGATAGTAAAACATTTGTAATCATCAAACAATAATATTTAAAAGCATAATACATTACTAATACATTTAAAAGCTGTCAGTGTATTTCTCTTGCAGACTTGCATTATATTTCCATAAAAACATAACATTTCTTGAGGCACATAAATGAACAGAGTAGTTGCTCATCCAAGAGTTGAGCGCTAGAAAAGTAAACTACAGTATCTCAGCTAATCGTAAGAGCAGAAGGTGCGGGTTAGCTAGAAGTTTCGAAGATAACAGTATGTCGACATGTTGGCGTTACTTGTCCAATGAGGCAATGATGATGAGAAGTCAATTTGCTAGAAACAAATTAACATTACCTGAGGAGAATTTAAGGGTGAAACGTACCTGTAACCGAGGGTTGAGCTCCAGGAAATAAAACTCGCCAGTGTCCATACTATACAAATATTCAACAGTGGCTGCTCCAACATAGTTTACACACTTAGCCAATCTTCTAGCTGCCTGCTCTAGTTTCTTCACTGTCTCTAGTGGAGCAACTGTTATTGGGCCTTCCTCAATAATCTGATCAATCGAAGTGAGGGAAATAGAACATTCAGCAGTAAGCATTTTTAAAAACCCACAAGGAGTAAATACATTACTCAGAAAAATTCTTGTTATTGACCATGAACCACAATGGGACCCACCTTCTGGTGGCGCCTCTGAACACTGCAATCACGACTGTGCAATGCGGCTACATTGCCATACTGATCACACAATAATTGTACCTCCAAGTGTCGGCTCTGAAATGCATAAAAAATATCCACTTCTCAAGACAAGATACATCATATACCCAAATCTATGAAAATTGATTCTAGAAAGTCTGACCTGTGAAGCCAATTTCATTATAAATATGGGTGACCCGGGAACTTCACCCTGTACTTGCTTGAACAATGCCAAAACTTCATCATCATTATGAACCTAAAGAAGAAATTTATTGTTTGTTCATGACATTTGGGAAATAGTAACTAGAAAAAAAAAATTATTATTCAAATATTTGTTAGTATCTTACCTTTCTAATCCCTTTTCCTCCACCACCCCAGGAGGCCTTAATCATTGCTGGATAACCAATAGCTTGACAACTGGCTATGGCTTCCTCTGTGGTAGAAACACAAGCAGCATTACATATATCATCAGGAATCGTATCCAAACAACTCTCGGCAGGAACTTTCACCTGTAGCAAGATATTTAATCAAATTCTAAAACCAGCTCTTGAATTACTATAATTTGGGAAGAATAGTACAGTAAAGTTCATGCATACGTGAGAACCACTCCATGGAAGTGTAGGAACATCCGCAGCTTGAGCGATCAATGCTGAGGCAATTTTATCACCAAGGGCTGCCATAGATGTGCTTGGAGGACCTAGAAATACAATCCCCCTGTCACCTAGTGCATCTGGTAGATCAGGGTTCTCAGATGCATGTCCCCAGCCAGGCCAAACTGCATCGACGTTAGTGTTTTCTGCCACCTGAGAGAAGGTTATAAATATAATCAAGTGATATTCCTTCACATTTATGTTCAATAAATAGTTTTTCTTTTTCACAGTTATCTTGATCTTGAAGTAAGTCCTTGTCTGGTTTGTTTGGGACGATGAGAAGTTGTTGCAGGGGAAATCAGGATTATTTTCAATTAAAAAACAAATCTTTACAAAAATTTGCATACATCACAAGCAGCTAACAAAAAATGGTAATAATGGTGTTACACCAACAAAAAATAGTACCTCAACAATGAGTTGCACATTAGCATAGTTATTATTGTTAGTCCCACCAGGAACTTCAACAAATTGATCTGCAATTTGGATATGTTCGGCATTGATTCTCATGTCTTCAGGAGTGGCCATGGCAATCAACGATATGGCCTTCTCTGATCCAAAGGTTTCATAAGCCCAAGTCCTGATACTTCTTATAAACTTGACAGCAGCCATTCCATTGTTGGCGACCAAGATACTGTGAATCGGCCTTTTTCCTCCAAGCATGTAACAGAACTCATCAACTGTGGACAAGTTAGTAACAATCCCAGTAGAATTTCCTCCACTGATGAATTCATTGTTGCGCATTACAGAACCATTCTTCTCACTTCCTTGAACAGATACCGACCCACGCTCTTGTAAATTCTCAATGCTCGGGTTGCTTGCACTACAAAATGTCACCACTAAACAAAACACAACAAATTTCGCCATATTAGCAAACAGGCTCTTATAAAAACATATCAACATTCTTTTAGTAATTTATTTCAACCTTCACTATAAAAACCAATCTTTTAACTCTTCGAATGAAAACGAACCTTCGATTGGGTGAAATTGCTAAAGCAATTTTTTTTCTCCTAACAAGCTAGTTCAAAAGTTGATAACCAATACAACACTACAGTTTTACCAATTGATGGTTGTGCTTTAATATTATCAATCACTGGTTTTGTTTTTCCGAAAATTATGTAACAATTCCGCATCAGAATCATTTTTCAGAACTACTCCTTATAAGCAAATTTGCCTACATCCTGATATAGGACAAAGGGGCAGCTAGCTCAAAGGGTGGTAAAGCCCTTGTCCTATATAAACCCCACATCAACCCCTCATTTGATCGATGTGGGATCCTTGCAATAGCCTCAGTCCTGTAC
>JAYMSF010000490.1:0-15650 GCA_036897335.1 Silene vulgaris | reverse complement strand
AATTTTAATGTTAAACAGAGGTAGCCCGGGCGAAGCCGGGCACCCATACTAGTATATTGATAGTTTTCATACTCGAACAACTAAAACACAAGATTTGTTTTGGTGTATAACAAAGAAAAAGGAATTATTATTCAAACTTGAAATTTATATCGCAGTACTTTATTAGTTTATCAATTAATGTATGTTATTATCATTACATAATCATTTTTCGTACAACATCATTCCCAGAAAGTACATTAGTTGATAAAGGGTTGATAAAGTTATGAGAGGTGATACTTATGCCCTGAATTTGAATCCTGGCAGGCGTCAGCATCAAAATCACCTTTGTGGCTCCCATTAAACAAAAATTGTTAAAAATTTTATAATAATATAAATTATTTTGTAATTAGTTTTTTTTTAGTCTTAAATATTTAATTCTATATCAAAACCATGTTTTAAATTTGGGCCTATAAAATAAGGAATGGCCTTGAACATACGCAATGTCCTTGTCCAAAGCATTCATTCACTTAAGATAACAAAAGGACAATTCTAACAAAAAACATGTTTGTGCAAAAAATCCTTGCATAGTTGCATGCCTTATGAGTTATGCCTAGCTATTGTTTGGTGAAGAAATTGGTGCTTTAAGCTCACGCAATCCACTTTTAAGAGACTAAAATTAAAGTGTAAGAATCCAATGCTATGTAACTTGTTCATCAAATTTTCACTTGGTCCAATCCAATCTATTGTTGTGATGAGATATAAAGAGAGAAAAAAAGATCAACTAACCAATAGTAACCATGCAACAACAATAATATTACTCGGTGTTCTAATGGTTCCCGCAAATTGCGAGGTAAGTAGGTATGATATACACAACCTTATCTTTATGTTTGCAATACAAAAAGGCTTTTCCAATTGACCCACGATGAAGAAAATTACGTTAGAAACTATACCAAAGGACCGTTACTTCACAAAATAAAGAGCATAACAAACCATGACAATAAATTACTTCAAGTCAAGTTTCTCAATGAAGCAACTATGGAATAATATCAACAAAATATACTCTTGTTTTTTAAATTTTTTTTTTTTTCCATAACATGTGTCGAAATTGCGTAACGAGTTTTGAAGTAAAAATCTCAAGAGATTCAGATCAATCTTTTATATTAAGAAAGAAAAACATTCAATATTCAACCATCCACGGTCGAGTCTCTTTGGTTTATGTTGTGTTTTGGTCTTTTGGATGGTTTCCTTACTTTCTTAGTACATTGAGTTTCGCTCATTTTTTTTTTTTTTTTGACAACCGCAAGTAACAAATTAGTTTCACAGACATGAGTTCAGCGCGACTTTAGCTGAGCCATGCGCCATCTTATTGAGTTTCGCTGAAGTTATAACCTACCGAGTACTAAAAAGTTAATTACGAGAGAAATAAGTACGTACTGGAAGTTAATTAGTTTCAGACGGATTGAAAAAAGAAAGAGTGAGAATAATGTACAATGCTAAAAAGCTTGAAAATCTTTTGAGCTATGTAACCTTAATTTTACAACTTTATTACATAAATTAACATGTCTCAGCTGTGAAAACCTGTCTTTAACTCTTGACAGCCAAATACATTCACATATGACATGTAATGTTCCTACAACAATAACATAGTTCAATACCTACGGCTACGGCGGTCGGTTACAGGAGAACGATACTCATCAGAAGGCCTGTAATACTTTGAAGATCGTCGCTCAGGAGAAGGATAACTGTCATATACTGGCTCATGGTACACACCGGGCTCCCTATAGATTGTGTAGGGGTCATGAACAGTTTGCTGAACATAATGCCTTGATTCACGAGGACGTGATATCTCGTGATCTCGATAATCTATAGCGGACTCTCTTCTGTAGTGATCAATTCTTGGGCTTCTCTCATAAGAATAGGTTCTAGAACGAGGGGAATCTTCTGCCCGGTATGGCTTATATAGAGCCGAGGATTCTACAGATGGCAAGTAGGCGTCTCTGTCATAAATAACAGCGGGATGACGATACCTCTCATTGATGACCACAGGGGCAAGCCTTGGTTCTTCCCGGGACCTCACAACAATAGGACGCCTCATTTCCTCCTGACCCCTCAATATATGAGTGCGGCCACTGCGCCTTGCTTGTTCAGGAAGTCTTCTCCTCCTTCCGGGATCTTGGGAGGAAATAGGCCTCCTTTCCACTCTTCTGCTATTTTCTACTCGTTTCCTCTTCCTGTCCACTCGTGTGGATGAAGTGTCGATAGGTCTCGGCTTTTGGCTTGGACCATCTTGTTTGAATGCTGATTTCTTGGCGGTCTCATTGAAAAGCTTGCATAAGTTTTTCACCTGTTGCAGAAACAACAAAAATAAGCTCAGGAAACTCAAACATCGTTAGCATGGAGACAAGGAAACTGGTAAGAGCAGACCTGGTCCTTAGTCAGCTGGCAATGGAATTTCGTATTTGTGAAGTAATTATCCTTGATGACCTTTTTGAACTTCCCCTCCGGTATTGGCAGGCAGTCTTTCAGGACCGTAAATCGGACCTGACAGAGGCAGTGTTCAAAGTTATTCGTTATTCTCTATACATTTTATTCGGATATTTTGTTAGCTGGTAGAGGCCTAGAGGGCACCGTTGCTTTAGACCATATTTTATGGTCCAAGACTGCACGGATTAACCGCAAATAAACTGCAATGACTGAGGCTAGACCGCTAAAAGGCGCAAACTGGTTCCACTGATACCGATATAAAATACCATAAGCGAGATTGCCAATCTAAAAACAAGTCAGCAGTCAAAATAAACATGAACCCATCACAGGAAAGAACGCACAGCATACATGCATCTATCATTTTTACTCCAAGGATTTTAGACTATTTAAATCCTTAATTAAACATTCGATCATTTTTACTTAAAAAAAACATTGAATCATTTTTATTCAAGGATTTAGAGACTTGTTAAATCCTTAATTATGAAAACAGTGGTCACAGGGTCAAACAGAATCAAGTCTCGTACTTTTGTTCAATCGATCCACTTAACCGAAGCCTCCCCACCTTAACATAGCCAACAAAAAAGGCGGCCATAAGATGAAGAAAATAAGAGTACTTAGGATAGTGAAGACTTAACCTGAGAAGGAAACTGCGAGTGGAATGCCCTGGGCTCAATATCATAACTGCCTCGGCCAGCAGCCTTGTATATTCCATACAACATTCTAAGATTAACGTCAAATAAAAACAGTCTCATGCCTTTATATATCTTTGACACAAGATCTTTCTTGGCAGCAGATAGCCCAAAAACTTTGTATCTGAAACAATCCTTTTTGGTATCAGAACTGCACATAAAGATCATTCCTTGACTTTCAACTCTCTTCCACAATTTGCTCTTTTCGGGGGATTCTGGCTCATCTATGTCCTTAGCATGTACTATCTGCGTGCCTTCTTCGACTATCCTTTTATTTTTTTGCTTATGAGTAAACCTGGCTTCAGACCTCTCCACTTCTTCATTCGTAAATTCTTGCTCAGAGGTTTTGTTTTCTTTACTCGCAGGCTTATTATTTGTGAGCTTAGGCTTCTGCTCAACACTGCCTGTCTGCGCACTAGATTGGCCATTTTGGTTCTCTTTCCTGACACTATTTAGTTTCTTATTGACCTTAACTATAGGTCTTCTTACCACTTTCTTCTCATTTTTTCCCTTCTCGTTTTTGCCTTTTTCACTTGCTACACCTACTGTCTCATCATCTTCCAAAGACAGTAGATTAGCTGCATTTGATGTTCCCGCGTTGCATGATACACCAGTTCCCTCATTCCCATGTGATGTATTCTTCTTAATTAATCTTCTTCTTATAATTTTCGTCTTTGGCTGACTGCCTTGCTCAGCAACAGATTTCGCTTCAACAAAAGTGCTTGCAATCTCTTCAATAGATTTATCTCCGCCATTTTCTGCTGGAATACTAATTGGCTCCTCAGCCATCGGCTCATTTGCTTCTTTTTCATCATTCAGATTGTCAGTCAGATTCTCAACTAATACATGTTCATGAGAAGTCAAGACTTCATTAGGATTCATAAAGCATGCAGTTACATCAGCCCCCACTTCTTCAAAGGCACGCACATCTTCATTGTCAGAGCCACAACTTGCTAGTTTTTCTTCTTCCTCTTCCTTTTCTTCGTTCTCTTCTTCTTCCTCCTCCTCCTCCTCCTCCTCCTCGTATTCTTCCTCCTCGTATTCTTCCTGTTCTTCTACTTCGTCTTCGTCTGGTTCTTCTTCGTTTTCTTCCTGTTCTTCTACTTCATCCTCTTTTTGTTCTTGCTCTTCGTTATCTTCATTTTCTTCTTCAACTTCTTCCTCTTTTTCCTCATCTTCAGTAAGCACATCTTCATTGTCAGAGCCACCGCTTACTGGTTCTTCATCTTCCACCTCTTCCTCATCTTCAGTATGCACATCCTCATTGCCGTTAGATGTTATATCATTGATCTCAAGTTCTTCCTCCTCATATATTTCATCCGTCATTTGTTCTTCCTCTTCAAGTTCTTCCTCCTCAGTCATTTGTTCTTCCTCGTGATACCCACCAACGTATACAGGTTCCAAACTATCATTTTTCTCCGACTCATCATCAGACGGACCATTAACTGCTTCTGCATTAATGATTTGCAAAGGCTCAGGCTCCTCAGGCACTACAGCAAGTGCTTTAGATTTCAACTCAGACCTCTTTCTCCTGGTACCAACCATGCCTGCTTAAAATCAGCATAAGTTTACCGAAACAGCTTCCATAACACTGATAAGCACAAACAGAAGGAACTTGAAAATGGACACAAAACAGTGGAAATAATCCCTTTCGCCTACTGTCATAACAAACTCCGTGCACTTAAACACTAATGCTGTCATATCTGAGCATATATGGTTTAATATAAACAGTTAGAGACGATAGTGTTATAGTCAGATAATGATGCAACCACCTATCATGCGAAAGCAAGACCAGATGAGAGATCCAGAACAAAAAGATCATGAACGTGCCCACGTACTCTAATGCCTGATAATCTTCTTGACAGTTCAGCTCCTTCTGGAGGTTTTAAGCTTCAATGAAGTAATGAAAAGAACACTAAGTCTCATGTGAGATGGTCTCTCAATAATATTTACGCGAGACTTTCACATGATATGGGTAATACGAGTAATATTTATGTGAGACCCTTCGAAATGTTAAGTCTCACAGATTGTCTCTCACGAGTCTTACTCCGAATAATAAGACATGGAACCTCCAACAATAAACTGTCTAGTCTTGAGAATAAAACAAAGCAGTGAACGTTTAAAATGTGAAATTAACTAAAGCAATGTAGTTTCAAATAGAGCTATGAAAGTAAGAACATCTTTCATCAAACCAGTAAACCACACTCTGCTAAACATATTACTCTATATAATTGTAATTAGAGCCAAAACAAATCCACATTCTGAAGTGCTTCATCAGCATCAACATCAGCAAACTATCTTGCAAAAAGAACGATGACGAAAAACCCCGTACTTGTTTCTGTCTATGACAAGCTAAGGGGTCCAATAGTACAATGTATGTAACCTTACAAAGCATCTCGGATTCTCAGGTAAAAAAAAGCTATATATTTTTCTTGCATGGACGCGGTACTAGAGCACAACAATTCGCCATCGGTCAAATATCTCACACTAGTCCAAATTAATTTTCCAGGCAAACTAAACTGTTCGAGCTTCTTTTCATTGTGACTTAGCCATATTCAGTGTAATTTTCACCGCAGTTTTTATACAGTATCTTATTACAATTCTTCACCAATATCAGCTGTGCCCAAATTAAAAAAATCTCAATTCTTCACCCACATCTCTCACGATAATGAACATCAGTTCATCACAATTCACAAGATAACTCCTATACATAATCAAAGTTTCATCCGCAACAAAATACCTCACCAACAGCAGAAAATCACTCGAGTTTCGCGCAAGTTCTCCACACTTACCTGTTACCTCACACATTACATAACTTAACATTCAACTCCACATCTGTGCACTAACTACAATTCTTCACCAATATGTTTTGCGAAACTCATCATCACAAGAACCTAATATACATAATCAAAGCCACATCCACAGCAAATACCTCACAATCAGCAGAACATATATCGACCTTCGCAATTTTCTGCACATTTATCTCACACAATTACATAATAAAACACAACTTAACTTAACATAACATTATAACAGAACATCCAACACTACAGCTTACTAGAAGCAGAATTCAATCAATTGCAATTCTTTTACAAAGCAGTGAACGTTTATGTGCGACCTTTCAAATGATATGTCTGACAAATGGTCTCTGAAGAGTCTTACTCCGAATCAATAAGACATGGAACCTCAAACAAAGAACTTTCTAGTCCTCAAAATAAAACAAAGCAGTGAACTTTAAATGCGAAAGTTAAGTAACGCAATGTAGCTGCAAACAGAGCTATGAAAGTAAGAACATATTTCATCAAACCACACTGCAAAACGCGTTACCCCGTATTATTGTAAATAGAGCTGCAATATAGCCACAACAAGGCAATTTAAAGCCAAAATAAATCCACAGGCTGAAGTTCTTCGTCAACATCAAAATCAACACTCTAACTTGCACAAAGCACAACAAAGACAACCCTAGAACTTGAAAGGCTACCTGCCTATGACAAGGTATGGGGTCTGGTACTACGATGTCTGGCTGCACATAACCTTACGAAGCATTTCAGGCAAAGAATAAGTATGTATTCTCCCTAAGTATGGACGCGATTCTGTAGCACAAGAATTCACCATTGCTCAAATATCTCAGTATCTCACAGTAGTCCAAATTCATTTCCTAGGCAAACTAAACTGTTCACGCTTCTTTCCATTGTACCCTAGACTTATTCAGTGTAATTCTCGCCAGTTGCTGCACTATATATATTTGGTGCCCGACTATCGAAGGGCAATGGTGCGTATATCTCAGCTGTGCACGAATTAAAAAATCTCAATTTGTCCCAAATAATTATCATGAAACTAATCATCACAAGATCGTCCTACACATAATCAAAGTCCCATCCTCATCAAATATTTCACCATCAGCAGATAATCAATCGAGTTTCACGCAATTTCTCCACATTTTACATTTTTACCTCACACAATACGTAACATCCAACTCCACAGCTGTGCACTAATTTAAAAATTCTCAATTCTTGACTAATATTGTTCACGAAAATAATCATCAGACTGTCCACCAATGCATAATCAAAGTCATACCTCACCTTCAACAGAAAATATATCGAGTTTCACGCTAAATTCTCCACTTTTTTACCTCACACATTGAATAACTTAACAGCCAACTCCACATGTATACTAATTCACATATCTCATTTCTTCACCAATATCTTTCGCGAGAATAATCATCACATTCCTCCCAATTCAGAACAAATACCTAACCATCAACAGAAAATATACGAATTCCGCGCAATTATTCTCCACATTTACCTCACACATTACATGACTTAACATCCAACTCCACAACTCTGAACTCATTTAAAAATCTCAACTTTTTCCGAATATCTTTTGCAAAATCCTATACCAATCAAAGACCCATCCTCATCAAATACCTAACCATCGGTAGAAAAGCAATTGAGTTTTGCGCAACTATTCTCACACATTATATAACTTAACATCCAACTCTCCAGTTGCACACTAAATTAAAAACCCCACAAGATCCTCCAATACATAAACAAGCCCCCATACTCATGAAATACCTCAACATCAGGAGAAAATCAACAGACTTTCGCGCAATTCCACCACATTTACATCACACATTACATAACTTAACATCCACCTCCACAACTGTGCACTAATCTAAAAATCTCAATTCTTCAGCAATATCTTTCGCGAAATCGTATACAAATCAAAGTCTCATCCTAATCAAACACCTAATCATCAGCAGAAAATCAATCGAATTTTTCGCAAAATGCTCCATATTTACCTCACACAAAAATTACATAACATAACACAACATTCAACTCCACAGCTTACTAGAATCAAAATTCAATTGTTTTACTACAGCAATTAAATTCATCAGCTAATTTAGGGTTATACAGTAAACACAGTTTAATTAATCCGATTCACATGATAATACAGCAAAAATAATCAATCAATCGTATCATCAAAATCAAAATCACACAATTCTATCTAAAAAATCATAAAATTTTCGATAAGAACTGAGAAATATATCAAATTTAAGATTATAAATTGAAAAATAACAAGCTGAGCGAAATTAAACAATAAAACAACATAAAAAACAAGGAAAGGAGGAAACTTGAAGGAAAAGTAACGGAGATTGAGATCTAAGAAGGCGATGAAGACGAAGATTGAAGAAGAACAAACCTGTAAAAATGGTGGATGCTGGAAATTGAATTGGAGTGAAGACAAATCAAGGATCACACAATAATGTTTGATTTGTTGTGCGTTTCTTCTTGATTAGGAATTTGACTCGCAACTCGAATTGACCCGGCCGGTATTCGATCTGACTCGAATGTTTATCTCCGCAAACTAACTATTATTCGGTTATTTCTAACTAACTTGATAATAATATGAGTAACAGATTTGAAAAGTATAGCTAACTTGAAATGACCCGACTTGTATTTACCGAACCTGTTTACCGTGTCTGCTCATGAGTAAACATGAGAGACTTGTTTACCATCTATCGTTTAATTCAATTTAATTTAACTTAACTTTATTAAACTGTAAATAGTGTTTAGAAATGACCCGACTCATATTAACACCTTTTTTGCAGCGTCTTTTACATATCAGTGAAATTGATCCTTTACTCAAACAAAAAGAAGACATTATAGGATCAGACTAAAATGAGTTGAAGTAACGTGTTTAATAAATTATTACGAATTCTTGAACACGACTTAACCTAGTAATTATGACGAGTCATTATAATCCATCATGAATTTTTTCAAGTTCTTGTTTAAGACGAAAATATCCATTCTTAAACAATAAAACCTGTCTAGAGAATGACGAACTCTTGTGCTATCAAGTATCAAATACACTGTACACATGGTCTGTATTTGACCCATTTGTTATTTAAATAGAATATGACCGTTTTAGGAGAAACCAACTGTGACGATTATTTTCCGAGTATTAATAGATCAATAGTAGATTCGAATCCACTTGTACACATTGGTGATTTTGGTGAACCGTTTACCCAACAAGGCAAGAAAACAACCCACCAACCAACCCAAAAACTATTCGACCCTTTTAAGCTACTGTAAATATAAATCACCCTAAGATTCCGGAATTGTAATACAATCATCAAAATTTCACCAAATTTACGTCCCAAAATAAACAAATTTCGATAAAACTCGATAAATCTCACTCACATTGTCATAAATCCTATGTTTTTTGATGGGTTACGTAGTTTGATCGATAATGTTTGTGCATGAGACGGAAAAAGGAGGAAGATGAGCGGCATTTCGACGTCGGTTACGACAAGGGGCATGGAAATGAGACCGTTTAAGAAGTGGGTTCCATGGATAGTACCCATGATAGTTGTGGCTAATGTAGTACTATTTGTTGTAACAATGTATGTTAATGATTGTCCAAAGTATTCGTTTTCGTGTTTTCCTCGGTTTTTGGGACGGTTTTCTTTTCAACCTCTTAAGGAAAATCCTCTCCTCGGGCCCTCGTCCGCTAC
This sequence comes from Silene vulgaris, assembly GCA_036897335.1. NCBI lineage: Eukaryota > Viridiplantae > Streptophyta > Magnoliopsida > Caryophyllales > Caryophyllaceae > Silene > Silene vulgaris. The sequence goes on along the minus strand of JAYMSF010000490.1, from coordinate 5,981 downwards.
GTAAGCGTCCCTTCTCTGTTTTCAGTTTGAAATCGCGCAAATTTTGGTGTAAGGTCGCTTTATGTAAGAATTGTTGGGTGAAAGGATGTGTTTTTACGTAATTTTAGTAGTTGGAAATTGGAATCGCGTATTAGTGTAAAACGGTCTTACAGAAGTTGGATAGTTGAAATTGAATGTTCTGTATTAGTGTACTTGTGTTGTATTGTGTAGAATTTAGTTTGGTTGTTCAGTTTAGTATGGTTTAATAAGCGAATTGAATTGCTTGATTTCGCGGTTTTGGGGAATTTTTATGTAAATTGGTGAAATGGTCTATCAATCTATAATTGTGCTTTGTAGGATTGGAATGTAGGTCATGGTGAGCTAAATTGCTTAGGAAATTTGAGGGAGATTGTTCTTTGTAAGTAAGGTTTTAAGTAGGCTTACTTCACTTAGGTTCGATTATAGTAGACCGCCTTGCACGAGAATTTGCAATTTGCATGATGTTAGCATAGCGGTCTCCAGAGTTTCTTGGTTTTAATTTGCCTTTCGGAGTTATGCTTTATAGAGATGTGTTAATTGTGGGGAGTTTAGGCCTTCACTTAGGTTCGAGTATACTAAACGTTGAGCTTTTGTTCTAATGTCGTTTGCTGTATTGGATCCCATGTCGATAAGTGCACTATTTCAGTCTTTATCTTCTTCTCTTGTCGCCTACTTTCAACTGAATGTCAGCTATTTGAACTTTAGACGCGATGATAACCTTCAAAGTGAGTTGAAACACTGAAATGCTGTGTAAAAGGCGATTTATCTAATCGACAATGCTGAACTCGTTTGTTCAGATTACAGAAAATGGGAGCTCTGGAAATCAACATGGTGGTACACCAACATCAAGTGTGGCGGTTGTTCTCCAGCATGTGGCTTCATGCTGGCGTAGTACATGTACTTGCTAATATGATAAGCCTCGTCTTTATAGGCTTACGGTTGGAGCAAGAATTTGGCTTTGGTATGCTTATTTAAGTTCCTCGTTTTTCTTAAGGGCGGGCACTCGTACTATTCCTTTCGCTGTTCTAACATTAAATTTCTCGATTTTCAGTGAGGATTGGCTTGTTATATACAATCTCTGGTTTCGGTGCAAGCATACTGTCAGCTCTATTTCTTCAATTTACAATCTCTGTTGGTGCTTCTGGTGCACTGTTTGGATTACTAGGAGCCATGCTTTCCGAGCTGATTACTAACTGGACAATTTACGCCAACAAGGTAGTTATAACATTTCTCGGTTTCTGGCACATGAGACGGTCAGTTTGAGAATATTGGATAGTTAGTTGGCCTTCTGACAATTTCAACTTTCATACTCCAGCTTGCAGCATTGCTGACACTTGTACTGATAATCCTTATAAATCTCGCGGTGGGAATTCTTCCTCATGTGGACAACTTTGCTCATATAGGCGGGTTCATTACCGGGTTTCTTCTTGGATTTGTGCTTCTGATACGCCCTCAATATGGATGGGTTAACCAAAAACACTCTCTTCCACACAATGGTTCTTATTCCGTAAAACCTAAGCACAAGTCTTATCAGTATGTACTCTGGGTTGTTGCTGCTCTTCTCTTGACTGCTGGGTAAGTCGAAGACTTGCTTCTTTCTATTCTGACTAAAGCGGTCTAACAAACAATATTGTATCTTCTGTACAGAATAACGGTTGGACTGGTGCTGGTCTTAAGAGGAGCTAGCGGGAATGAGTATTGTTCATGGTGCCATTACTTGACCTGTTTCCCGACTTCTAAATGGAGCTGCAAGCCTAAGCAAGTTTTCTGTGAGGTAATGTAAATCTTACTAAGTATTGTATTTTTTTAGCGTAAAATGAAGTGTCGTGCTCAGTGACAGACCTAGAATAGCAACATTAATCGAGTTGTGAATTAAATTGCTGAATAGAGCGCGTTATAATTGCAGTCAACTGAGGTAGGAAACAAGTTAAACTTAACATGCATCAACAATGGAAGAAGCCAGCTCTACCCAGTGATCGACGATGACTCTTACAGGGTTCAACAGCTTTGCTCCCAGCTTTGTACGTGACCTACCGCCTTTTTCATACATTCTGAGATGCCAATGTATTGCTTTATTTACAGTTACAGACTGTGTTGCCTGTGTTGGCTGTGTACATCATTCATCTCATTCTTTAAATGCAAACTTCTGTTTTTTTACTAGTTTAATCTTAGAATCAGTAATTTTTTAGAAAAAAATTAGCCTCTTTTTACCTTTCCTCTCTGTATCTCATTCTTCAAGTCTTGGCTGACAGTTTATTTGTAAATTTCTCATTAATCTGCATTGTATATATGTACTCGGGTCGGATTAGGTCATTTTAGGTTGAGCTTTGCTTTGCTTTGACAGTGCTGTTATTTTGAGTCAACTGGTTATGAGTCGGGTCATTCGAGTCAGATCGTGATCATTTCACTTGCTGTTTTTTGTTAAAATCGTCATCATTTTCAGCCAGAGCACATTCGTCTACCCAAATTCAAACACGATTTCAAATTAGTTATCTGGACTTGATTTCTTTTACTCGAAAAATGGTCATTACAATACTAGTGGTTTTGAATTAGATGGAAGTGGGTCCTGTCGGCTGCCGGGCTATGCCCCCTGCAAGCCCACCGTACCTGGATGAGAAAATGGCACAGCCTTGTCACGGGAATGTGGGCTTCGTGTCATGCCACCGTGTCTCGTGCCGACCCACCGTGTCTGGAAGAGAAAAATGGCACGGCCTACGGCTCATGGCTTGCTTGGCCGTGCCCAAACTATTTCTCCCCTTTAGCTTTATTTTTTTGTATTTTGGGCGTGCCGAGCTTGAGGTGGGTCGTGCCATGTGTGGGTTAGTTATAGTTTTTTCTCAAACTCCAGCCCATGGCGTGTCATGCGAATCCCGTGTCATGCTAAAATGCACCATAAACTATGCTGAAGCGTACCAACCCAATGACCCGCGTGCCCACTTTCATCTCGAGTCGAAAGCTTCTCAAGCCCATAAGAGGCCAAAACAAGCCTTTGGAATTGGATCCCAACTACCAGTCCATGTTGACTAGTAGTCAACAACTAGCAAATTTGGCTTTAGCCCCAAAATCCTAGACTACCCATGTTCATCACATTTTCACATGTAGAGTTTAATGATTAATTAAGGTATGATTAAGCTTTTGTTTGTGCTTCCAACACCTTAGCATGATACATGGCCCTACTTGTCTTATATTACCCTTAATTATATACTATTAATCTCTTATTTTATTGGTTTATTCTCACTTTTTACACTTTAATCCCATTTGCTTAGGTCAAAAGATAAATGAAATGTAGGAGTAAAGTAGATGATTTACTTAATTACTTCACTATTTACTAATTACTTTGTATCAATCCGTTAGTTTAGCTAGTAAAGACACGCAAATATGGTACTGTTATTTACTAAGACCCTTGTAGCTCTTTTTATTTGGAAAAAGTATGAATAAATACGTTTCATTTCGTTATGGAGTAGTTCTCTAGTAAAGATACTGATATATGATACTTGCGCGGTTAAGCCAATGTCGAAAATTCGTCTTTTTCAAAACTGCCTTTGTGAGTTGTGACTCTCTTTATGTCAAAATATCTATTGAATAAATTTGTTAGAATGATGAAACTTGAAAGTTGACATTTTGAAAAGATATTTAAACACCACTTGCCAAACTTTTTAATGATTTTATCCTAAAACATGAACTGTACCAAAGTAAAAAAAAAACATGCTTACATAGTTATATGTTAGTTGAAGTCATGTTGTTTATACTTTAGACCCTCATTGTTTTATGCTACTAGGACCACAACCCCTTTATCCCAACTTGGTCAGAAACCGTCTCTCAGAAAACCTACTGTATAATTTATTCGTAGTTTTCTCAGCAAAAAAAGGTCTATGAATGTGCATTTTCTTGCCATTTCTTGTTCAGTTCATTATTTCTTATGAATGTAATGATGAATACTTCAAGATTTGTACCAAAAAATAACCCTAATCCAAAGTTTCAAGACCCAAAAATGCCTTCCAAGAAGGTTTCATATGTATATAAATTTCTAGGATGCAATGAAATATCATTTCCTGCAGGAAAATATTGCAGTATATTCTGGTATGTCATCATAATTTTCTCTGTTCTTGGATTATTATTAGTCTATCTCAATCCTTCAATGTTTCTTCCCAATGATAAAACTCTTACTTTAGATGTTTCGAATAATTTTCAAAACAGTCGAAACAATCTACCCACCATCGCCACCAATGTGACACCGGTAACCTCGAATGTAGAAAGTTTAAAACATAAACCTGCAGAAAAACCAGATGAATGTGCAGGAAAATACATTCATGTCCTGGATCTTCCTAGCCAGTTCAATAGCGATTTACTCGAACAATGTGGGGTTCTAAGCCCATGGACCGATATGTGTAAGCTCCTTGTAAACTCGGGGCTTGGTCCCCGGTTAAGTTTTGCTGATGAGACTGTCTTTTCTGGGTCTGATTGGTTTTCGACAGACCAGTTTTCATTAGAAGTCATATTTCATAATCGAATGAAACAATATAAATGCTTAACAAACGATTATTCAAAAGCGTCTGCTATATTTGTACCGTATTATGCTGGTTTAGATGTTGGGAGGTATTTATGGAATTTGAATGCTACCCTGAGAGACGAGACTTCCGTTAGTTTCACTAAGTATATTAGACAAAAACCCGAGTGGAAAAGATTTGGAGGTCGAGATCATTTTCTAATAGTTGGTAGAATAACTTGGGATTTTCGAAGGTTATCAGAAAATACTTCTCATTATAATGGTTGGGGAAACAAGCTATTCCAATTACCCGAGATCAAGAACATGACTAGTTTATTGCTCGAGTCAAGTCCCTCGAGCAAGTCCGAGATTTCCATACCTTATCCGACTTTTTTCCACCCTGCAAGTGGAAATGAAGTCCGTAAATGGCAAGATAAAATGAGAAAGAAAAAGCGGACTTTCTTATTTTCATTTGCCGGGGCTCCAAGGCCTAACCTTAAAGAATCGATAAGGAATGTTATTATTAAGGAGTGCCTTGCAGCGAAAGGAAACCGTTGTAAGTTTGTACATTGTAAGCCAGAAGTAACAGACTGTAGTAAACCCGAGATTGTGATGAGATTGTTTCAGAGTTCGGATTTTTGTTTACAGCCTCCCGGGGATTCATACACTAGAAAATCGATATTTGACACGATTCTAGCTGGGTGTATACCGATTTTCTTACATCCAGCTTCGGCTTATGTCCAATATATATGGCATTTGCCTAAGGATTATTCGCGTTATTCTGTGTTTATTCCGATGGATGAATTGAAACAGGGAAATGTAAGCATTGAGAAGAGGTTGTTAGCGATTCCAAGGAAGAAAGTCATGGCTATGAGAGAAGAGGTGATTAAGTTAATCCCAAGTATTATTTACGCGAATCCTAATGATAAAGTCGACAACTTGGAAGATGCATTTGATGTAACAGTGAAAGGAGTTTTGAGTCGAGTCGAGAGGCTTAAAATGGAAATGCAAGGAGGAAAGATTGGATCGTCTGAGAGTGTTCCTGATGATCTCGCTTGGAAGTATAATTTTTTCGGGGATTTGAAAAATAACGATTGGGATAAGTACTTTGGCGACTCATTTGGTATCCAGTAACGAAAAATTCTTAGGCATTCACCCAAATTAACGAGGAAATTATTTTGTCGAAGTGATGACGAAGTTTCTCATATGTAAGGAGGGGGAATGCCAGAGTTTAATTAAGGGAATGGAAAGGTGTTATGTTATTGGTTAGGCTGTATGACGACATGATGAGTTTAATGAGCAATGGAGGATTCAGAAGACATGAATGCAAGAGCTAAGATTTTGTGTGATATTTTCATTAATTATCTAAAATGCAAGAGTACAGAATTGTTACTTATTTACACTGATGTTGGTTATTAACCAACAGTCTGGCTTTTATCCTACAGACAAATACATTGTCCTATATTAGGCTTGAGGC
>JAYMSF010000489.1:0-15664 GCA_036897335.1 Silene vulgaris | reverse complement strand
CTGGATTAGGTAGGGACCTCAAAAATAAGGGCTGCATGTGAAATGGTGGCGTCGAAATTGGACGCTACCTGTAACACCGTATCATTATTATGCAATTAATATCTAGACATTTATTAATTTATTATATTTTATGTTGTCTATGATAGTTATTTAATCCGGTCTCAAGTTTAAGTCGGTACCTCCGTTTATCAACCATAATTTTTTGTTGAGGTAATCAAGATTCAACAGTACCCTAAATCCTCTTGAACCTACCTACCTATATAAAACTCGGTTATTTTTGGTGTGTATATAAAAACTCTCTTTAGTATTTAGGATCCTTCCAGAAACATCTTCAAAGTTCAAACTCAAGGGAACGTACCAGCACCTCTTGTTTGGCTCTCTCCTTAGATCTCTCCCTATACGGTGCGTTTTATGCATAAACCCTAATTTTCATCTTCCACTACGTACGTTTACATTCTTCCTCTTTGTTCTTTTCATGTTTTTCCATAGTCTTAATTGATCCATGTTAATGTTTACTCGTCTTAATTAATTAATTAATTAATCTGTTTAAGTGCACTTTTTTGGAGAATTTGCTATGCTATTAGGGTTTTGATGAATATTAGAAAATTGTTTTAGTGTTAGTTTGTCAATGTTACTCCCTTCGCTCCGGTCATTTGTTTACCTTTGCTTTTGGCACAAAGACCAAGTAGAGGAGAGGAGAGAGGAGGGGAGGGTATACAAATGATCGGGACGGAGGGAGTATATTGTACGATTGAATAAAGTGAAATGACTCGCTAATTTATTCGTTATTGGAAGTAGCTGCTATTATATTCAATTGTCGTTGCAATTTTCATTATAGGTCAGTAGTCTCACTAACGTAAAAGATCGCTATTTGTTGAAGCCCTTGAGACATTGCAGTTATGCCGTTGTTTTTATTTGAGTTTCGCTGAAAGATAAACGTATGATTTGATGATTATAGTGATCAGTTTGGTCATTTAATTGATTCATTTATGCTGTGGCAATAACTTGTAAGTTTTTGTCGAATAGGGAATTTTAGATTTTAATATTCTATAAAGTTTGATTGCACAAATTTAGTTTTGTTAATGTGGCTTTGTGATTTCGAGTGATTGTATGTTTTTCTGGGTGGCAGCGTTAGAGGTAATTGTCTACACCTTCCCAACGGTCTTTGTTTTTTATTTACCCTTTCCGGCATTGGAAAACTGAGGAGGAATGCTGAGTCCCTATAGCCTTTGTAGTTTCCTTCATATATTACTTGAGTTTTTTAACCAGGACTTTAGTGGAGGCGGCTGGGCTACATTATCCAAACTCTACATGTACCCTACCATTGCAATGTGGGCAGGAGCGGAGGTGATGGTTGCTTGAGGACCGGCCATTATTATGCTCTGGGCTGCTCCTTTTATTTCTGCAAATTCCCTTTTTTTCCGGGATTGGTCAAGGCTCATTGGATGCATGCTCTAAAATTGTTAGCCACAGTGATTAAAGGCGGTTGTTCTAAACCTTGGGGAGCCCAATTGACAATGTTGTTTTTGTGGTTAAGTTTATATAGCTTTCCTTAACTTACGAGCTTCATAGGCTGGTTAAATAACTCTCAGCCCTTTTTAAACTGTGTTCTGTGCTTATTAAATGATGCTGTGTTCTACTTTGGGTTTTACTTGGATTAGTCCTTTGATTGTATGCTTTTGTTTTTCTGTTTATTCAGATTAATCAGATTAATCGGCTCTGTACTTGAATATGAGCGTGGTCGGGTTTGATTTTGGTAACGAAAGCTGTGTCGTTGCCGTTGCAAGGCAGAGGGGTATTGATGTCGTCCTCAACGACGAGTCCAAGCGGGAGACTCCTGCTATTGTTTCCTTTGGCGAGAAGCAGCGGTTTGTTGGGACAGCTGGAGCTGCGTCTGCATTGATGAACCCGAAAAACACCATTTCCCAGATAAAAAGACTAATTGGTCGGAAATTTTCCGATCCCGAGCTGCAAAGGGATCTTAAATCAGTCCCATTTACAGTGACAGAGGGGCCTGATGGGTTTCCCTTGATCCATGCAAGGTACCTTGGGGAAACCAAGACGTTCACTCCGACACAGGTATTGGGTATGTTGTTCTCAAATTTGAAGGGAATAGCAGAGAAAAATTTGAATGCTGCAGTTGTGGACTGTTGCATTGGAGTTCCTGTATATTTCACCGATCTGCAGAGAAGAGCTATCCTAGATGCGGCAACAATTGCTGGTCTACATCCTCTGCGCCTTATCCACGAAACAACAGCTACTGCATTGGCCTATGGTATATACAAGACAGATTTGCCTGAAAATGACCCCATAAACATTGCATTTGTTGACGTTGGGCATTCATGTTTGCAAGTGTGCATCGCTGCCTTCAAAAAAGGCCAACTTAAGATCCTGGCTCATTCGTTTGACCGATCTGTTGGCGGACGGGACTTTGATGAGGTGCTATTTGAGCACTTTGCTGCCAAGTTCAAGGAGGAGTATAAGATTGATGTGTATCAAAATGCAAGGGCTTGCCTCAGGCTTAGGGCTGCCTGTGAGAAACTTAAAAAGGTACTTAGTGCCAATCCCGTGGCTCCATTGAACATTGAGTGCTTAATGGAAGAGAAGGATGTCAGAGGAATCATTAACAGGGAGGAATTTGAACAAATCAGTATCCCTATTTTGGAGCGAGTGAAGAAACCTTTGGAAAAGGCTCTCGCAGAAGCTGGTCTTACTAATGAAGAAATCCATGCCGTCGAAGTGGTTGGCTCAGGTTCAAGGGTTCCAGCCATCATAAAAATCATGACTGACTTCTTCGGAAAGGAGCCTCGGCGGACAATGAATGCTAGTGAGTGTGTCGCAAAGGGTTGTGCTTTGGAGTGTGCAATCCTTAGCCCCACGTTCAGAGTCAAAGAGTTTCAGGTGACTACTTTCTGTTTCCAGTGCTTATACCAGACTTTCTGTTTCTAGTGCTTATAGTTATAACGTGTATGTAATGAGTTTCTGGTGTATGTGAGTTTGCAATATCTCCAGTCCTTAGTATTGGTGCATTTTCATACTCTTACAAATTACAAAGCTGCTTTATTGAGTGGAAAATGTTAATGACTTCAATATGGGTTTTTTTGTGCGCAGGTTAATGAAAGCTTCCCATTCCCCATCTCCATGTCATGGAAAGGTGTTGCTACCGAGGGACAAAATGGAGCCACTGAGGGGGAGCAGAGTACCGTAGTTATTCCGAAAGGAACCCCTATACCTAGCTTGAAGGCGGTAACAATTATGCGATCAGGCACATTGGTTGTCAATTTGCATTATGCTGATGTTAGTGAGTTGCAGGCCCCAGCCCAGATCAGTTCCTACACGGTTAGTAGTATTTCCATGTTTCGCAGATCTTATCTGGTTTGCTTTATTCGCTTTTTCTAACATCTATGTCTTTCTCTTGAATGAGTAGATCGGTCCATTCCAATCTGCTAAAGGTGATCGTGCAAAAATTAAAGTCAGAGTAAGACTAAATTTGCATGGAATCGTGTCGGTCGACTCAGCTACGGTGAGTTTACTGCTCTATTCGTGATTAAGCAGTCAACTTGTTTTTCTTTTCCTTTTGTATTTTTGGCATGTCAGACTGGGCATGTGTGAGTCTGTCATCTCTTTTTCAAAAGCTTACTCCGCTCCCATTTTCATTCCAGCTCTTGGAAGAGGAAGACATTGATGTTCCTTTAGTGAAAGAGGCTGCTACAATGGACACTGATGTTCCCAGTGCAGATGGCCTTCCTGGAACTGATGTTACAATGCAAGATGCTAAGGGTGAAACCACTGCCACAGAAAATGGCATGCCTGAGTCTGCTGGGGCCTCTGGGCCAGAGGCTGAAGAAAGGCCAGTGCAAATGGATACAGATGTGAAGGTGTGCTCTTATGTTGGGTTTCTATTGTTTACTCATGTCGTTCCAGTGCCGACCTTTTTAGTATAGTGAAAATAATTGTGGGGAATCTTATCCCTCGAATGCCGCATCGGTATTGGTGATAGTACTGGCAAAGTAGCAAGTACTGCAGTGTTTTCTCGTACATCTTAAAGCCATGGTATAAATTTGTTGTATCCTTTACAGATACATTTTAACGGTTGCAAAGTCTTTGGGTCGGGATATGGATCTAAATACCTTGGAATGTGGTTGGTAGTTCAAAGGCATTCACCAAATGCAAATATCATTTAGTATAAGTCATGTTTGTAGTCTAGACTCTAGATTTTCTTTTATATCACTTGATCGTATGTAAATACACATATTTCTCTATCTTTTCCACCTAAAAATATCTGCAATATTTTTTCTATGGGTGCTATATAACTGGAAATAGCATAATGGCTGCCTGGAAACTATAAACCTAGCTGGCGTATCTTTTTGCCATCACTGAAGCCGAATTGCTTTGTCTCTTTAATAATGGTGCTATTAGGTTTGTATAGAATTCTGCCATCTGAATGTATGGTTTTCTAGCCTGCCAAAGTTCCCTCTATTGCAAATGAAATTAGTTATTTTCTTGCTTATGTAACTGATGAGATGTGTTTGTAGTTGATCATCCATACTAATTGTAGCATGGTAGCAGTATTCCGTGTGGCATTTATATTCGTAGTGTAAATTTTTTTCTTCAATCAACCTCACAGTGTCATAATATATTTTGTTTTACAGGCGGATGCCTCAAAGAAGAAAGTGAAGAAAACTAGTGTACCTGTGTCTGAGGAGGTTTTTGGCGGACTGTCTAGAGGTGAGGTACAGAACGCAGTTGAGAAGGAATTTGAAATGGCCTTACAAGATCGTGTCATGGAGGAAACTAAGGATCGGAAGAACGCTGTGGAAGCTTATGTGTACGACATGAGAAACAAGGTACGTGATACTATGCTCTTTACCTTTTGGAATGTCATGGGACATGCACCTTGAGTTCTTTCTTACTGTTACATCCTAATCTGTTATTCTGACTGCCTGTTTTGCCATGGTCCAGCTTAATGACAAATATTTTGAGTTTGTCACTCCTTCGGAGAAGGATGAGTTCATTGCTACACTTCAGGAGGTAGAAGACTGGTTGTATGAGGATGGAGAAGATGAGACCAAGAGTGTTTACATTGCAAAGCTTGATGATCTGAAAAAGGTGAGTGGTTCAAATGAGTCTTGTGCTAGACGGTTATATATATGTCTAAACTCAGCTATCACTCCTTATTAAATTAAAAATACACCAAGATGACTTGGTTGTATGCATGCATCTGTCCCACACTCCCTCTGCTCCACATGTTCTTTTTACTTCTCATTTTGAGTTTTCCCACTGCGGTGCTATTATGTACCTTTGTGAGTACTAGCATATCTTCTTTCTTCCGTATTACGTTTCATATGCTTGATAAAGTTTTTTTTGTTCTCTCTCCCTTCACTTTCATTGGGCTGAGATTTTTTTTCTTTTGATAATAAGCAAAGCTTCCCCCTATAAATATTGAATTGCAGAAAGGTGATCCTATTGAGGAGCGTTACAAGGAGCATATGGAGCGGGGAGGTGTTGCCCAACAACTTGTTAATTGTGTCAATAGTTTCCGGGAAGCAGCAATTTCAGCTGATCCAAAATTTGACCATATTGAGCTTCCAGAAAAACAAAAGGTAGCACTGTGTATATTTATATTTAATTATTTATCATCATATACGACTTGTGATCAGCCATTTGAAATTGTTTCTGTGATGTGTCTATGAGTAGGTCTTAAATACTTGTGGAGATGCAGAGGCGTGGCTAAGAGAAAAGCAGCAACAGCAGGATGCACTCCCCAAATATGCAACTCCTCTTTTGAGGTCAGCTGATATAATGAAGAAAGCAGATGAGGTCACCAGGTATGCAACATTTCCCTCAATCTTCTGTAATTCAAGTTTTGCTTTAAAATTTGATCACCAATCCTTCTAGTACCTCGTTCCGCAATAACTCGTGCTTACGCACACATACTTAAATTTTGGCTTGTAATTGCATTATTAGATTATGTTATGCACTGTATGTTCCTGCCAATTGCATATGTTTGTTTGTGGATCGGTTTTTGGCTTTTGGCAACTCTTACACTCATTCTTTACAACAAATCATGTCTACAAGAATTAGCAACAGTTGGTTGGGAGTTGGGATAGACCAAAATGGAATACGAAGCAAGCCATTGATCGGCTACTTTTATTGCATTGTTTCCTTTTTGGTTTGTTCTACCCTTTGCTTAAATTAGGAAATTGCTACAATGTCATACTTTCCCTCATTTTTATTATGGCACATCCAAAATCACCCTTTTCAGCAATACCATTAGTCTATATCGAATTGTTTTGCCATCATTTTAGGATGTGTCAGAAACATTCTAAAGGTACGTATGTATATTAAGGTTGTTTCTGACTCATCCTAAAATTACCCTAATTCAGGGTGTGACAGTCAAATTTATTCATAACAGGTTGTGTAGACCAATAATGACAAAACCTAAGCCAGCTCCACCAAAACCGGCAACACCAGAGCCACAACAACCTCAAGGAAGTGAGCCGCAGTCTCCTGGGGGTGACAGCAATGTGAACCCTAGTGCAAGTGAAACCAACGACGAGGCTAACCCTGAGCCTATGGACACTGAGAAGCCCGAGCCAGCTCCAGGCGCAGCATAAGCTGGTCGACTGTTTATTTTTAGGTGACCCTCTGTGGTTAGCATTGGTCTCATGTCTAAAATTCTCTTCTTTCTATTATTGAGTCCAATGATGCTTATGATTACGGAGGGATTTTGGAGTAGGTGTTTTTTTTTTTTGCACCCGAATTGCTTTGGAGGATTTGTAATCTTATTTCCCTTGAAGCATGTTAAGTTTGCTATATAGTATGGTTGTTTTTTTAGGCGGTCTTTAGTGGAGGTCGGTCGTGATTATTAGACATCTTTTGTTAATGTTTGTGAAAAATTCAACAATTTGTTGCTGGAAATCTAATCGGGCTACTTTTCTCTCCCATGAGGTATTTTCTTTGCTTTTTTTTTTTGGCTCCTTTTGTTTATCAAGCATTATTAGGCTCCGAATAAACCAATAAACCAATGAATGCTGAAGGCCTGCTCTTTGAAAGCCAAGGTGTGTAGACTGTAGAGTGTAGTAGACAACCCAAGGCAGACCCAAGAACAAGGGAAATCAAGAACTGTTCTCGATTTTTTTTTGTTTACTTGCTCCTTTTTGTTGTAGCACCCTCTTGAGTAATTTTTGGGCATTTGTTCCGACTTTGCTCTTCTATTCAAAAGTATGGAGCATACCTCTTGTAAATCAGGCATCATGTTGGCAAAAACGGCTAGTTTGAGTAAGCTGACTGATGAGGTTGGCTGAGTACGCGGCCAGATTGAATTCCTCAACTCGAATATGAATTTGGCATGAATTGCCCAAATGGAATGTGTGTCGGTATTTGAATTTAATTGCACAATTTGAAAATGACCGGCATTGACCCAACTGGGACTCGATCCAAGCTTCAGTGGACTCTAAAATGAATCTTGTACAGCTATACTCAATAACTTAAAATCACATACTCGCAGCAAAAGTCTTGTGATTTTTGAAGACTAGACTATTTTTAGGCAATTTTTGATAGTTTAATCCCTTTTTACCTGACGAAGTAGTCCTTTCTTAAATAGCCATATCCTAAAATCACATGATTTACACTTTACGGTGAGTGTCCCGTTCAGGAACAATACAATAATAATCTCGGTTCGAGCATCTCATTTGTAAAACTATGTATTTATATGAAAATTTTATATATATTTATGACATTCATTGCGGTTTAAATTAGATTGGAGAAAAGTGAAAACCGTAAAAAAATGCGATTTAAATCAACCCTTCCCAAATAATCTCGGTTCGAGCATCTCATTTGTAAAGTAACTGCACTAGTGAGTAGTGAGGACTGACGAGCACGGACCATTATTTTCTCGGTGAAAAGGTAATTTTGTTCTCCTAAATACTTATTACCTCCTAACATTTTACGGGTCGTTTCCTCCTTATCGGTGGAATCCGACCTTAAACTATATTAGTGTAAAACCGCAACTGAGTAAAATGATTGAATTGATGGTTTTCCTTCATTTTTCCTGCCATTCATGAAAACCCACTACTTCTGTGAATGATTTTGGGTTTGATTTGGAAAAAGTTTGTTCATTTGTATACTTTGGGTTTCAAGGGTGTAATTTTATTCATGCTAGTCTTTGTTCATACTTCATAGCAGGGTAATTCAACTTTTTGGGAGACATGGTGTTCGGAATGGTGGTTGGGAGACGAGCAATATCAACTTTTACTGGTTTATGTCAACGAATTAAGCAAACAGGTACTTTTCTGGTTATTTGAATTTGGGATTATTATGTATGTTGCATTGTTTTATTGCAAATTCATACATTCATATCCTTTTCTAATTGTTAGAGGTTTCAGCAATCGGCGCGTTGCGGATTGGTTATGTTTTAGTGATTGAATTTGTTGGTTTGTTGACATTGTTCGTGGTTGGCTCGCTTGGAATGGGAGTAACTATTATTACCTCCGTATGGAGGGTAATTCATTACTCGGGGGGAGAGGTGGGTAACTATTACCCCCGTTAATGGAGGAATTATTACACTATCTTCCATTATTCTTACCCTTTCTATCTTCAACCTCCATCACTTGCCTCCATTTTTTTGTTCATTTAATGTCTATTACTCCGGTAATAGTTACTCCCATTCTAAGCGACCCCAAGTTGTAAATCTGGTAATTGCTATCCTTTTTATATGCATTTTTAGGTGTTTTCACTTGTCATGTGTTGTGTTAAGAGATGTTTAGCATATGATTGGGATTGCTGATGATATCTGTAATAGAAAAGCCTTTGATAAGTCCTGAGTTGTTTGCTCTTTGTATGGTTTGATGTGCCATTGTTGTTGTCATCTTGCCTATATATCACCACATATGGAGTACTGTGTAAGTGTCTGCATTTGAGCTTCTGATTCGTTAGAATTTGACTATGTAGGAGGGAAAAACGGAAAAAGCTTCCCTATGTTGTTAACATAGAGGTGAGGCTGCGTATGTACGACCCCCTTACCCTACCATTTGAATGAGCTTGTAGGCTCTAGGGTAATGTTGACGTTGTGGGAGGCAAAGCTACTTTCTCGTGGCCTTTTCTCTTTCCAAGTTGCTTTAGAATTTCCAAGATGAGTCAAATGTATATTCTAGATGCACCTTTTACTCATCTAAGTTAGTATAGCAACAAATTATGGGAAGGCATGTAAATCGAACGTGACTGCCATAGTGTCTCGGTTAACCCAAAATGGAATTTCAATGCATTTTTCGGCTAACATACCCTGATTTTGTTTATGTCATGTGTTCCCTTACTTTTTATGCCTCCAATTATCCAATGAAGCCAATCACTTGACTTGTTTGTGAATTTGTATGCCACAGAGAGGGAAATAGTTAAGATGTTTCTTGTAGAAACTCCCGGAGATGATCACTCCCCTATGTCTTCATCGAATCGGAACAGTTCTACTCGGACTTTGGATGAAAGATTTATAAGAATTCTGAAAATATTCAAGTGGGGCCCTGATGCAGAAAAGGCTCTAGAAGTACTTAAGCTGAAAGTGGATCACAGGTTGGTGCGGGAAGTTCTGAAAATTGAGGTTGACATTAATGTCAAGGTTCAGTTCTTCAAGTGGGCAGGGAAGAGGAGGAACTTTGAGCATGACTCTACGACGTACATGTCTCTTATTCATTGTTTGCTTGAAGCTGGATCATATGGTGAACTATGGAAAACAATCCACGATTTTGTTCGAAGTCCGTGTGCCATTAGCCCATCTGAATTTTCTGAAATCGTGAGAATGCTTGGGTCTGCTAAGATGGTGAACAAAGCCGTCTCAATCTTTTATCAAATCAAGGCGCGCAAGTGCAAACCTACAACGGCAACTTACAACTCTGTTATTTTGATGTTGATGCGAGGGGGTCATTATGAAAAGGTGCATGAGCTATATAATGAGATGTGCAATGATGGGGACTGCTTTCCTGACACAATGACATATGGTGCTTTAATACAATCTTATGGGAAACTGGGTCGTGATGATTCTGCTATAAGGCTTTTTGATGAGATGAAGGAAAATGGATTACTTGCCAATGCAAAGATCTATACAACTGTACTGGCCATTCATTTCAAGCAGGCCCGAGCTGATAAGGCTTTAGATGTACTCAAAGAAATGAAACAAAAGGGTTGTGCTCCGACTGTCTATACATACACTGAACTGATAAAGGGACTTGGAAAAGTTGGTCGGGTCGATGAAGCATATGATACATTTTTGAGTATGCTAAACGAGGGATGCAAACCTGATGTTGTCCTAATAAACAATTTAATTAATGTTTTAGGCAAGTCAGGTCGTTTACCCGAGGCTCTTAAATTGTTTGGAGATATGGAAACTTTGGAGTGTATACCAACTGTGGTTACCTATAACACTGTAATTAAAAGCTTATTTGATGCCAATGCTCCAGTAGCTCAGGCTTCTGCAATGTTTGAGAAAATGAAGACAGCTGGAATTGCCCCTAGCTCTTACACTTACTCAATTTTGATTGACGGTCTTTGCAAGAAAAACAGAGTTGAGAAAGCACTATTACTTCTTGAGGAGATGGATGAGAAGGGCTTTCCACCTTGCCCAGCAGCTTATTGTAGCCTGATTAACAGCCTAGGGAAAGCAAAGCGTTATGACGCTGCAAAGGAGTTATTCCAAGAGTTGCGGGAAAACTCGGGTACTTCTAGTGCAAGAGTTTACGCTGTAATGATAAAACAGTTTGGCAAATGTGGCTGCTTAAGTGAAGCAGTAGATCTATTTAATGAGATGAAAAAACTTGGGTGCACTCCTGATGTATATGCTTACAATGCTCTCATGTCTGCTTTGGTGAGGGGTGGCATGTTTGATGAAGCACAAACTCTACTTCGTACTATGGATGAGAACGGTTGTGCTCCGGATTTGAATTCTCATAATATAATGTTAAATGGCTTAGCTAGAACAGGTGGTCCCAAAAGGGCCATGGAAATGTTTGAGACAATGAAAAATTCAAAAATCAAGCCAGATGCAGTTTCCTACAATACTGTCCTTAGCTGTCTAAGTCGAGCTGGTATGTTTGAGGAGTCAGTAAAGTTAATCAAGGAAATGGATAGAAATGGTTTGAAGTATGACCAGATCACTTACTCTTCACTTCTTGAGGCAGTGGGGACAGTTGATGATGAACCTGCTTGTGCTAATTCATGACAATGACCAGGTATTGCACATGATTTTTCTTGCTTTGCTTACTTCTGACTTTCGAGAGATGGTCAGTAAATATACTCCCTCCATACACTCAAACTCATTACATATTTACATTTGCATTTGAACCAAAGTGTTGGGAGTAGAAATATATGAAAGGAGAATGAGGCCCACACTCACGTAAGTGTGTTCTTGTGGGTTATGTAATTTTTATTCACAATGTAAACGTAGTGATTGATTTGTATGTCTTTTGAAGGAAAATGTAGTGAACCCAGATTGAGTGGACTGAGTGATTATTTTGTTGTATCAAATAGAGGGGAGGGTCTGTTCATAGTTGATGATTCCTTCGTGGCCTTATTTGAAAATTGCCTTTTTATTCGCTAAGTGTTTTTTTTTTTTTTTTTATGTCAAGTCATAATGTTGATAAAACTTCATGTTAGTTTCTCTTCACTCAGAGTTATCTGTTTTGAATTACTAGTTAATTGTCTTTTAAGTCAGTTTATGAAATTGTATATGAGAAGCTGTCTAACAGTTGATAACCGTCACTTTGTGTGAGCAATGGCATTGTAAGAAACTACGGGCTTCAAAAGCTATGTAATATGCTATCGGATGCCAATGGAAATTTCCAACGAAAAATTGGGTTTGAAGTATATGTATATCTTATTTTCTGACATCATTGCCGTTAAATGGATTTCTTAGGCTGTCTGGATATGCAACTGAACTATAGGCCATCACATAATAAATTGGTTCCGACTTTAGCGTGACCTGCCTTGATTTTTGAACTAAGGATGCCTTATAAATTGTAGCTAGTTGCTTAAATGTCACACCTCTCTGAGGTAAGGTCACTCTCAAAGACAGTATCCTCAATACTTGGCCTAAGTGCTTCGGGGTAATCCATTAAAATCTACGTTCATTCACACAGCCTAATCACAAGACTTGTTCTATGCTTTTGATGGTCTATTACTTCTTTTGGCTACTATACTAATGGTGCTGTATAAGTTCTCCAACCATTTTTGTTTTGTGATACAAATCTTGAATTACCTTTTCCTTAAACTGACTTATCTTTTAAACCTTTAATTTTATCTTATTTTTTGAGCTTTTGTATTTTTAAGGGTCGAAGTACTTTTTTCTTCTGTATTTTGGGTGTATAATAATGCTAGTATATATAACGGTGGCTAACTAAACTGTTGCTACTCTGCGCCATATATATTGAGAATCTATAAATAAGTCAATGTTTTACTCATCAAATGCTTTTTATATCTGGCTTCTTTTACCATGTTTTGATGAGAGTCTCTTTTGAAACGTTGGGCTATGTACTTGTGTTCATATTGAAGCTCAACTCTGTTCAACCTTGCAAGGATTCATTTTGTAGTCTATGGAGCTTCTTTTGTCATCATTTTATGAATTCGGGCGGCTTCTTTATCGTCTTTCTGGTTATGGCTTGATTGCTACAGGTCAACGGAGCAATTCATTGGATTTGCTTACTGTTCTTTGCAGCTTGTAGCACCATCGTGTCAGGTGTGTTTCTTCCCATACTTTCCTCTTTTCGAAATGGCATATTATCTCAATAGCTTAGAACTAAATTTTCGAGTATTTTTTTTTTTCTTTAGGTCATTGAATGGCAATCAAACATCAACAGAATTCTATTTGCAAGTCATTTTTAGGTGAAAAGGGGTATAACCGTATAAGTTTGGTAACAGATTGGTAGATAAAGCCTAAAGGCTATAACAGACAACTAACATTCCAATTTCTGAATTAAGTACCTTTTCTTGAAGCCTTGATCGTTCATAGTCATTGCTGATGTTGCGTATGTTTCTTGGTGTTCTTATGCTATATCCTATTGTTACCGTTTTTATTGCTGTCTAGGACAGGAGTTCATCGGTTCAATATATTCACAACGTGATGTCATATTTATTGACACAATCGTCACCTGATGAAAAACACCGATAGTTTAGTGAACTATTTTGCTTTATTTCATTGTACTAGATGACATAAATGAAATGGACTGCAGTCGTGTTCTCCCTACGACCCTTTTATATTATCTCTATTTTCTTTTTGGTCAATATTCCAAAGTAATTGAGCCCATTCTGTATCAACACTTCATATACTATCTCTAGTTAATAACAAAAGCGCAAGGATAATACGGTATCTTGTAAATTTTATCACCAAATCTAAAATATACGGAGTAACAGTTCAGTCAATACGGATAATATAAATGGGAAGGATATGTTTTAAGTGGTTTCGTAAAAGTACCGGGACAACTCTCGTGAATCATCCCCTTTGGAAAGTGGGGTAGTATCAGGAATCGTTTAGATTTTACGAACATCTCAAGCTCTCTGTTTATTTTCTGGGTCAACAAGACCTTTCATTTCTCTCATTTTTTTTTTGCAGGTGAAGGAAGAAGGATCCTGATGATGCCAGACATTCTTGGTGTGGTCACCTGATCTATGGCTTGATGGTTCGAGAAGACGAGCGAAGGTAATAGTACTTCACAATATAAATGTTTGGGAATACATGCTAGTGTTAAACCTCGAAGGAAGGGCTCAGACACAGAGAAAGCGGAGTATATATTTTGAAGGTGGAGGAAAGTTGGTGACTCAAATGTTTTCATCGCCTGGCAATAGAACTTTTACATTGCTGGCTTTCATGTCTGCTTCTACTTGTTAAGTCGTTTACATTACTTATATGGGACATTTGCAATGGATCGTATCATTCCGCCACGCTCCACATTGAGGCGCCTCTCGCTTACTGGCTGGGCCAACAATAATGCAATGCAGGCGTCACTAGCAATAGGCTGTGTGATATTTTCTTTTTTGTAGGTGGTGGTTAGCTCTGATACCATTGATATCAATGGAAGAACCCACCTCAAAAACTAGCTCAAAGGGTGATAAATCCCGATTCTATATAAAGTTATAAACCCCACATGAATCATTTACATTTGACCAATTTGCGACATTTGTAGTGAAGGTGTTATTGTAATTTTTAGAGATGGCAATTGTTGATCCGTTCAAAATGTGATATGAACTCGGCAAAGATTAGTGGGTTTAGGTTAAGGTGAAGTGAACCCACTTAGTCCATTACGTAGTTTCGTTGACACGAATACGACATAAAACTTATATTGTTTTGGGTTGGAATTGAGATCTTTTGACACGGACATGACATTAAATAGGTCATAATTTCTTCGGTTAACTCCATATTTCCATAATTCAAATAACCTCCTCTAAGAATAAGAATTACTCATCGTTTTTTGTTTAATGAATTATATCACACATATTCTTGCCGTCAATCATTTGTATGCATGTGATTAAAATATCTCTCACAACGAATAAAAAAGACAAACAAATGATTGAGACAAAGTGAGAATTTTGGCTTAGAAAGATTTGATGGGTTGGGTAATTGGGTTAGAGTTGAGACAAATGGCATGTGTATGTAATTGGGTGGAGTTCGGGCTGGAGGAACGATGACCCATTTAAAGTTGACACAAATATGAATTAGATACGACTCGATCTGTTTTCAAATCTAGCAAAACCAAATCAAATTTTATATAAATAATCCCGCTTAAATAGTAATTTCTACCAAATTTACAAGAAAATTATTGTCTTTAAATGCAAATTTGTAATAAATTTACCGTATTTATTGTAGAATAATTTCATCAGAGACTCACTCATTTAAAGGATGGTGCTACTAATTTACTATTCACTCCGCCCGGGTTATTTGTTTACATGTTCTATTTTAGGTTGTTTCATTTATGTGTTTACCTTTTTCATATAATTAAGAATTTTTTTATGAATACTTTGATCATACATCTTCACTATGATTCACTTGTCATTCACGAACATCTATCACAAATGGCCCTCTCTCATTTCGTGGGTTTTAGTGTTAAAACCAAAGGTAAACAGATGACGAAATATGTATTTTGAGATTGCTCTGTTAATGGAGATGGTGTTCAGCTCGTGAATTCTTTGTTACTCCTTATATGGTAAAATATCATTCTCATCTCTTTCTGTATGAGATTGCTCTCATTTATTTGTAACTTATATTTATTTCTTACTATACAACAACAACCAAAGTCCTATGTTTGATAAACTTAACAAGTCAGATTATTCATCAAGCACAAATTCTCATTTCATCAAGGGACTCATAAGTTACTTCCTTTAATTCAAAAACACATTCGGCATTCAATAAATACGAAACCTAAAGGTATTTGTAAAACGGAGAAAATACTTTATATCGGAGGTGTAACTATATATAGTGACCGGAAACTAGCAAACTGTTGTCACTAGTTAATTTTGGTCTCTCTTGGCTGGCTGGAGTGGTACCGCGAAGAGCTCCTTTAGATCAAAGGAAAAATCAGGTGAATTTCTCATACGCAAATTATCAATTTACCTACTCTATTAGTTTATGTTAAATTTACAATTGTAAATGGCAGCAATTTGTTTTTATTTTATTATCGAGGATGAA
>JAYMSF010000488.1:0-15667 GCA_036897335.1 Silene vulgaris | reverse complement strand
TCTTTTGTGGTTTCTCCCCCACAACTTTTCTCGGGGTGTAGCTGTCCCCCCCCGGGCTTTTTGTAAACCCCCCCCCCCCCCCCCCCAACACAATTGATCTACTATCTCGATGGTAGAGATTCTAAGTATTTAGAGACTTATGCTATTATACTGTGGTTTAAGTGTTTCACTTTGAGGCGATGATAAGTCTAAAAGGTGTTGATTAAGGGAGGAAAAAGGTGTAACAATCAGAACTTCAGGTAGTATATTAAGAGAGTTTACATCATTTCTAGAATTAGCATAGTTAAATTACTTCGTACCTATTGTGGTCTCACAGACACAATATTTCGCCACCAAGAGATGACGGTCTCTTTTGAAAATGGACGTATTGTGGGTCAGAGTTTTATGCTGGCTATCAAACAATGAATCTGAATATTACCACTTCAGTTGGCGGCTGACGTTCACATTATTATTATTTCTTTTCTATCATTTTCCCTTTTAATATGTGCCTGCAACTTTTGATCTGTTGTCTAGTGATCTCTCTTTGAATTTATTCACAGAGACATTAACTCGGATCACTGAAAAACCATAAGTTGTACCTCTGGCATTTACAGTCGAACTAGCTGTTGATTTGAGTTATGTTCATGTGGATTTAGGTATCATAAAGTCGAGGGCTTGGGCAGTGTGCCGTTGCGGTTTGCCACTGATATATGGGATCATATTGAAGCAGCCATGAAACTGGATTTTTGTGTTACAGGAGAAGTAAGGATAGATGATGTTCAAATTCTTTCTGAATTATGACCCTAACTTTACACGTGCCAACTGTTTTGTGCCTCTTATTTTTGGAAGTAAACTGAATATGATCTGAAAAGCAGCAACTAGCATGTTTCATTGTTTTCCTTTTCATCAGGAACTTCTAAATGCTACAAAACGAGCACTTAAGCAAGCGGTTACTATGTGCTCGGAGGATGATCAGTGTACACTTCTTCAGAAAGCTTTCAGAGTGATCTCGTCAAGCAACTCTTTCTCACCTAAATCTGTGACTTCTCAGCTAGAAGGACTACAAATAACACAAGATATGGATTGTTTATCTGGTAAAGATAAGTGGCTAATGTCACTATTTGGGTCAGTAATCATTGCACTACACCCTCAAACTGAGTTACCCAATACTCGAGCTGTTATAGAGTTCCTGCTGGTAAATTTCTTAAAGGGTGATGTGACGTCGGCTCAGGCTTTGGGTTCAATTGTTAATAAAATGGCTTCGAAAGACAGTCAAATACAAAATCAAAGCTACATGTGTCTGGATGATGTCTTGGAGTTAATTATTAGAATGACTTTGGGAAGCTGCCGAGATTTTTTTCTTCAAGATGGTTTCAAGATGGTCAATCAAAGTGAATCATGTCTAAATTTTAGTGATTGCTTTGTGTTTCAAACCAAGTGCATCTCTGGGCTTGCATGGATAGGGAAAGGGCTGCTATTGAGGGGACATGAGAGGCTAAAAGATATAACCATGATCTTCTTCAAATTTCTAGTGTCAAGCAATGAATTGGAAGCCTTATTTGATCAAAGTAACTGGTTAGAAAGAGATAAAGGAATGATTCTTTCGTTAATGAATTCTGCAGCTGATGCATTTCATGTTCTTTTGAGTGATTCTGTGGACTGTTTAAATAAAACATTCCATGCAAGTGTTCGGCCACTTTACAAGCAACGTTTGTTCACTTTTGTTATGCCAATTTTCTTGTCTTCAGCAATGACAACTTCACGCGAAGCAAGGTACTCATATGGCATCTGGATTTCATATTACATTTTTATAAATACATCTTTCTTTGCTTATCTGATCAGTTGATCCCTGCATAGATGGTGATATCTTATCACCTTACTATTTTACGTGAACCAAATCACTCATACTAGAATGGAATTTTTAACCTAACTAGGTTGACAAAATGCTTTAGATTTGCAAATTTGAACCCATTAGCGTTTTGCGAAGTTGAACCCTTTCCCTGACCAAGTCAATCAATGCTACCATGCAACGCTGTTTGTGATTGCTCACTTTTTTTTTTTTTTGAGCACCTGGTTTTTTTCTAGGCTTTTAGCTTTGTGAATCCATTTCTTTTGACATTCATATGATTCAATTGTGATGTTAATTTGCTCTATATAAACGTAGATCAACGCTATACCGGGCTATTGGACATGTTATCTGTGATACGCCACTAGTAGCCGTCTTGGCAGAACGTAAAAAGGTTTGACACTGAAACACCTTAGGCTTGGGTTAAATGAGCTCTTTGTTGGTTTTTGTTTTTTGACACTAAATTGCAGCTGAGGTTTTTCCACTATGGCCCCATCTTTGCAGCTTCTGCCAGTACTCGTTGATGTTATTGCTGTACTCAGTGAGGATCTCATCAATAAAGATTTGATCTATAATCTCTTGTTGGTCTTGTCTGGTCTACTATTGGATAAAAACGGTATGAATTATGTGCTCTACTTATTAGGAATCTGTAATTGGTATTTACTTAAGTTATGTACTACGAAGTATTAATCAACACAAAATGCTCCCAGTTGACTTTGTTAGTAGAAAAATCGTATCTAGGTGCTGAAATTCTGGCAATGTTTCACACATGACATGGCTGTAGATCTCTATGGGTTGCAAATAGAGTTATCTAATCAGGTCTAGGTGGACTCAGTTTTGTGTTTGTCAGTTGTTGTGACATGTACCATTGTTGTCATCACTGCATGCCTTTATTCTCGAGTGGCATTTCATAGGATTGTGCAGGCACAGTTCGTCACACTGGCTTTACTTCATTGGAATGGTTCTCTATCAGAAAATCTTTCTGTTCTTGTCTTTTGTACCTGAAATTAGTCATTATTCATCCATACGGGGTAGATTCTAGATAACATGCATTGCAAATGCATTGAATTTCAAACATTCACAGTAGTTTCACACATATATCCCAAAATATCCAACTATCAGAGCTTTGGTTCTTTGCTTAAGTTTGCTACGTGTGTCACACACTGAGTTCCTTTGATATGCACAAGCGTGCCCCATGCTCCACTCATAAATAGTTTGTCTTCAACAAGTCAGGTTCCCAATTTAGCTCAAGTTCTAGGTCTTACCTCTGAAACTATATCTGTACTTACTCACTCAATTGTCATTGGTTGAACTTACGGCTTTATACTAACTCTTTGTGCCTTAATATTTGGGATCTAGGCTGTAATAAATAGAGAACACTCTTTTTTGGTATGCTTGATTAGAAAACTCTCAATCACTCAATTGAAAATGTACATGTCTTGGTGTATATATTTATAGACCCTTCATCCACTCCTTAGTTCTCTGGTAAATATACACAAACACATCCTCGAATTCGAATCCACAGAACACGTTACATCATATTCTAGAATATTCCACTCAAAGGACATAGTACATGAATCCAGGTTATGGAGTGCAAATGTGCAATCTAGAATATATAAGATACAATTAGAACCATCGACCCTTCAACTCTATTTTGGAATATGAATCTAGACTCTAGAGTACAATCTAGAATATATAGATACAACTAGAATCATGAACCCTTTAACCCTAATTTGGAATATTTTTGACATCATTATAATATTTTGGAGAATTCTAACTTCTAAGCAACTTTAGAATACTCCAAACGTCTCAAGAATACACTAAAAAGATACAGAATTCTCTAGGAAATTAGAGAACACCCTGGATAATTTTCAATGTCTAAAAACATTGACAACTTTGAAGAGTCTTCTGGGGGTTTCATCAAACCCAATCAATGTGATGACATTGCACTAGCAATTTCATGTACTTGATGGGACGTGAAGTCATCTATGACATAGGAGTCTCCTTGTACCGTAACAGTGATAATGGAGCTAAGGTGAAAATCCTTAGCTTGTATCCAAGCATTTTTTTCCCACCTTACAGTGAAACTCAAAAGATTCTTCCTTCGTCATGGAAAGAATGGTCATATTGTTTTTTTGGATTGTCCCAAAACAAGTGACAACTTTCAATTTTTAATAAGATATTAAAGTATTATTTTTGATTTACCATAAATAAGTAAATAACAACTCACTTGCAATGAGCAATAAACTCCCACCAATTGAGAGGAAAGGGGGTTGGTTATACACAACAAAAACACTACTAGGCTGTTTACATATATGACCTGACATGAAAATTGCGTTGAGAATTACTTTGCTTCATAATACTTGAAGCAAAACAGTTAACCTAGCCGCATTGTTCTGTACAATAATATTCCAAGCCAAAACATATATTGAGTCTTTGATTCCATTGGCAAAAAACGATAAATGAGAAAGCAAAATGAAACTAAAGAGTTAATTGTGAGACATCTGTCAGTCAGAAGTATTTTTCCTTCATTTCTTAAACAAACCCTGTTTCACAGAAAGCCCTATTTCAAAGGCATCCCTATTCCATTCTTTTGTACAGTAATTTGTATGTAGTATTACAGAAGCATTTATGCATTTATCAATTTTGACGACTCTGTTTTCTTTGGTGATTTAATTTTGATTGTGTAACTATTAACCGTTTTTGAAAGGCAGATGAAGTAAGTTATAATTTATAAATCCATGATTTATATTCTTTTGTTTGAGTTGATATATTACATTCTTTCAAAAAATATTCAAGTTGCTACACATTTGCTTTGAGATTGCTCGGTTTATTTGTGTTCCTGCTATCTTGTTCTTGTAAAAAATTTGTCAACTTTATCTTCTGATATGTTTGCGAGCTTACAGAAATATGGCTTTTCCTCTTACCTATTATTTGCAGGCCAGGATACTGCTTCGGACAATGCTCACGTTATAATCAATTGCTTAACCAAACTTCTCTCATATCCCCATAAAATGGTAATTTAGCTGATGGCTCTCTCATAATCTCCGAGGATATCTACAACAGATGGTTGGTTTTTGAGTCTCATTGGTGATTGGTCCTTAAAAAGCGAGTATAGATAAACACTCCTCCTGTAGGAGTAGCTCTTTTGTGACGTAGTGTCTTCGTTGGTTTTGGAAATGGAAAGGTAGACTCTAGAGAGAATGTGGGAGTGTGAGACCGACTTATAAAAATAATTTGACCTTTGTAGTGCCTGATATATCACCTTTTTTGTTAGCTGTGACTGCTTTTACCCAGTTTGTTTTGATTTGACATCTTTGGGGTATGGTATATCACTTGGTCATTTATTTTTGGAAACTAAGCGGACATGGACTACTCTAACTACTATCGTAACCCACAATGGTATCTAATAATACCTTGTCCGCAACTTCTTTCTTTGAATTCATAATAATCTCATACTCATTTTCACACAATGTACCATATGGTTTTGAAGTCCAGTTAGTCTTCTGCAAGACTGTCTTGTTGTAGGAGATGAACCTTAAAAGGCTATCCATTGATACTTTAAGACTGCCTTCCTCATTTTGTTGCCTTCAAAGTTTGTTTGATTGATTAACTGTCTTTCTTTTGAAGTGTAAAGTTACTAATAAAATCTCGTTGGATTTTTGTGCTCAGCTTGTACGAGAAACGGCAGTCCAGTGTCTTGTTGCAATGTCTGCGATGTCTCATACGCGAATTTATCCAATGAGAACGCAGGTGGATATTTCTCAACATATTCAAAGTTTCCTGCATATTCTTTTATTTCATTAGTTTTTAGTATGCATTATATAATGTTCATAACTAGAGAAACAGAAGCTATTTCACTAGCGAAATCAGATTAGAGTATTAGACCTGGAGGACTGATCTAGTCCCCTGTTGAGTTTACTGGGAAACTGATTATTCAGGTTGAGCACATATTGGGTCATTTTCGGTTATGTTTGGGGTGTCAGCTATTTAAGGGTCAGGGCAAGTTCGGGTCGATCAGGTCAATTTAAGTTTTGAGTTTGTTGGGTAGAGATCAGATCTGGTTACGTCCGTTGTCAGCTCTCCGCTTGAGTGTCATGCCAAATTTGAAATTGATGTTATCTTTTAAATTTATAGGTGTTGGGAGCTTTATCCAAGGTTCTTGATGATCCAAAGAGATCAGTTCGGGTGGAAGCTGTCAGGTGTCGGCAAGCATGGTCAGTAGCTTTTTTATTGCAACCGGATTTAGTATCATGTTTAATCCTTCGATTGTAATTTGTTTTGTTTTGATCCTCTTTTTTCATAGTTAGTTTTCTCGTGATTGGTTGTGCAGGGCTTCCATCGTGTGAAGAATTTCAGTGTTTTTGTTAAGGGCTGGCCAATTTGTTTTTTTGTTCTCACCAGAGAGCTGGTAACTTCTCTTCTTTTGCAACATCAAGTTCTTATTTTCGTTACACATATTCTAGTCTCTTGATTATATAGAATGATTCCTTCTTCGCTGATAAACGGAACTGAGAGACTGATTCTGTAAAACTTGGGTGAGTGTTAGCTCTACCATTAATTCTAAGTAGATTTGACTAAAATCAAGACTTCAAGAGCAAGATATTGGAGAGGTAAACTTCCTTCAGAGTATATTTACTCGAGATTTTGTTTAGATAATTCGAAGGGGGAAGTCAAAATGTCGCGGAAAAAGATAGAGATTGAAGAAATTAAAGTGTCTAGTAACATACCTATTGAGGTTTGTAGGCATTTGAGGGAGAAATAACTTGCAAATGGGTGCCATTCATCCCTTTTTCCGTTGAGCAAAGGGTTTGATGCGTGGTGGTGTTTTTCTTTTCAGTTGTTTTTCTCAAAGTCGACCAACATGTGTTATCTGGCAACCTATTGTTAAAAATAACCTCCCTTTTCCCCCCAATTTTACCGAGGAAGAGGGATTTCCCTGCAAATGGGTGCCATTTCCCATTCATCACGGTTCTACCACCTGTTTTCTGTGTAATTTTTTTTTTTTTATGTGATTAGTTGTTGTCCTATTGTAGGTACTAGGTACGAATGCATGATGATTTGATTCTGCTAGAGAAGGTGTAGCTGTAGGCGATTAGGAAGATAAACCCATCAATTACGAAGAAGGGTGCAGTTTGCCCATTCTGATTCCTAATAGTGATTTTGTAACCTACATGTATTGTGGATCTTCTTTCTGATGTACAGGGTTTTTTATATGAAGTCCTTGTGTTGGTTATGTACATTCGACTATCCGAGGGTTCAAAACCTTCACTCTACCGTATGTATTAATCGCCTTAGCTGGTAAAGTTATTGAATGGTGATAATCATGACTTCAATTTATCAGTTCACTATTCTTGCCGCTCATTTAACGCAAGATAGGTTCAGACCCGGCCCAAAATGAAGTTCGACCCGACTATTGTGAGCTGATCTAGTTTAATCAAAGTCTCAGCTTGGGGACCATGAGGATATATTTTACACACAATCCTTCATTTACTAGCCTAACTATGCCCTCTAAACATAACCACTCCCTATCATCTCCCTACCGTTGTCGCCTCTTTATCTCCATCTCCCTTTTCGTCTTCGATGATCACATTTCCATAAGTCTCTAGAATCATACTCCTCACTATCAACTCTCTTCGTTTTTCTCTACTCAATTCATATAGTTATTTTACGAGAAATCACAAATCTATACTTCCTCAAATTCGGGAAAAAACCCGAAACGTATTTCAATGGGTGAAACCTTGTTCTACTTTTTCAGAGTAAGAAAAAGAACTCTCATTTTCGGCCGTTTAGAACGTTCCCTTCATAGATTTAATGTAAAAATCATCCTACTTTCCTTTTCCATTTCCATATATTTTTAGTTGCGTATATTCTCTCCCCTTTGTACTACAAACCCTCAATGCCTCAATGAAATTGCAGGGTAAGCCGGAAATGGATGTAAGTAGCCTTACCCTTATTTTCAACACAAAAGACCGTTTTTGAACCCACTTTTAATTATTCAATTATATAAATTAATTTCTAAGCATTCCACAACCAAGATTATTTTGGGATAGAGTGAGTTTTCTTAGCCTCCACTGGCTTGAGTCTTGACCCTTCCCTGAGTCAAAGTGGCCGTCTTAGGGCGCAAAAGGGATGGTGATTCTAAATAGTATAGAAATCTCGTGCTTTGTTGAAAGCCGAAATGCAAAGAAAAGAGCTTATCCTTTCACTAGATTCACCAAAGCCCCTTTCGTACCTTGGGAACAAGTTGAAAACAAGGCCGTTTCTTGCACAGAAAACGGAAAGACGTGTCGATTTTTCTTTTCAGTAAGTAGATCATACATCCGATGTACTACCAACAGCAATTAAATTTCAGTTATTGCGTGACAAAAAGTTCACAGGTTCCGGGCGATGACTTGGTGACTCGTAAAAAGACAGTGAACTTTAAATCTAGCTTGCCTTCAGAAAAAAAAAACAGTAAACAAGTTCTTCAGTAACTTCTAGAATTATTTTCAGATACTATATATCCTGCCAAAGAATTTTACAAACACATTGAATGAGGTTGCAGACTTGCAGCTCATAATGATTTGTTTCATTAACTGTATCTGAAAAAGGTAAATGCAGAAAATCCTGCTGCCTACTCCTATCTTACCTCTGAGGCTAAGGAAAAATGTTCTAAAACGTCTCTCAAAATTATGTCGACTAGAACCTTCAAGTCTTCAGAAATCATGTTTGAAGTTTTTCAATCAGACATATACTCGTCTGCTTCAGCTCCACTATAATGACCCATTTGGTCATCCTCCCCTCCGTCCACAGGCTCTTGATCATCGTCCTCAAAATCATATCCTTCTCTCTGTGAGGTTGATGCACCATGTCTTGAGTATGAATGATTCTGAATAATTAAAGATTAAAAACGAACATTAAAGATTTTTCTTTGTTGATATTATCATATTACAACTTCGCAGATATCCACAAACCGTCTCTTTTTGGTTTCAACACGGGAAAGGTTGTATCCATCTATTCTAGCTAGACCTTGCAAATTGCAATTGAGTCTTTCAGGTCGGCTAGTTTCTTGTATGCTTGCATACCATTTAGTCTGGTCAGGTGCTTCCATTCCTGTATGTTGACTATGTTCCAGTTCGTTCGGGTCATACCCAGGTTCTTATGTTTGGGGTAAGGGTCGAGGTAATTCAAATCAAATCATTTGGGTTTGTATTCGGATATGTTTCTGGTTTTGGGCCAGTTTACCAGTTCAGAGTTAACCCCAAGTGCCCAACCCCGTCATAGGAAGAAACATTTGACGCACTGTGTTCATGCTATCGAAATCAAGAACAACGGATTTGGTTTTAGTGAAGATAATAGGTGAAAAGATAATACCATGGATTCTTTCTGCTCAATGACAGATGTAGTTTCTCTACGCCTAACTGTCAGCTTGCCAGGCGCCACAAACTGCTCATTTTCTTCTTGAGATTTGCCCTCCTTAGACCGCCTCTTTCTCAATGCAAGTTTTGTAGGAAGTGGCTACATAACAACAAAGAATTGCATTAAGACGATGGCACAACAAAGACTTGCATTAAGAAGATGGCATAACAAACATAATCATAATTCATATCAAAGAGAATGGAGCCAGGGAAGAAAAGTATAGTCAGGTACCAAGTAACGAGCAGTATCATCGTCAAACGAAACAAAGTATGTAGAGAGATCATCCAAGTCTTCTCCTTTGACCTGTCAGAGCACAAGGTGCATTTGGCTTAAATCTAAAATGGAGGAAGGTTTTTTCAAAAAGCCATGCCAAATCAAATGAAGTACATACATCCCAATTATATTCTCGAACCCAGGTATAGGAGACATCTTCATCTTCATCATATATGTCCTTGGATAACTGTATTATCAAAAGACAAAATTAACTCATTTCTTTTTTGTGCATAATACCCACCAGATATCTGATTTGTGTGCCTCAGTTACATTACGCTGAAGTTTAACTCATACAATCACACGTACCTCGTCTAGTGTGGGGGCCATGTATCCCAAAAACCTATCAGGCTTAGAAGGATCAGAGCCTGGCGCTGTAAAGCTTTTCATAACCGCCTGAAACAAAGCATAGTGAATCAATTAAATAAGGTATCTCTACTTGCATGAGCCTTGGAAGCTTAACTGATGGTAAACCTTGAGAGCCGTAAAAATTAGCTCACACATGTTACTGAGACACCGAGAGTATTCTAATGAATATTTGTTCGGATATGAGCTGATGAATGACTAAACTAGCTGGTCTCATACCTTTGATTCAATTTCTTCACGGACAGTCTTGGGCATTTTGCCGAAAATCTCTGCATCAGCCGTAGGTTCTCCATCGAAGTTTGCCACAACAAACTGATCCTCGTATCTGATCACAAAAGATTCAACAAGACATCTTAATCTCATGCACAAGAAAACACCTTGCAAACGCGTATGGGTTGGGTATAGGCCGGGTCATACACTTAGGGTAGGGTCGGGTCAGGTCATTTCGCGTTTCAAGTTAGTTTCAACTTTCAAGGGTGCTGATATCGGATTATGTGTAGTTTTGGTTGGGTCAGTTCAAGTAACAGTCATTGTGGATAGAAACATTTACAGGTCAGCGGCTACGGGTCTGGTTAGTTGGGTTAGTTCGGGTATTTCAAGTGATGTCTGACGATTTTTGATATTTTCTATGTAGATAAATCTCAAATGACTCTTCTCAGGGTCACTTTGGATTGGGTAATTTCGGAATTGGGGTTTCATGTCATGCCATTCCGGGTCTGGTCAATTTTGGGTTTAACAACAGATTGGGTCCTCGCCCAGTCGGATCAAATTGGAGTTTGGGTCATGTTCAAGTTAATTCTACTCAGATCTACTTCAAATCTAGAGTCTTCATTTTGCCGGGTCTATCCTCCAAGAACAGCCCATTGCCATTCACCGCTACTGCACTAATGGAAGTAACAATGACCAGGAATAGAAATCTTCTCATTTTGCTAGGTCTGATCATGATCCTCAAAGAATTCAAAACAGGTCATCGCCATCCCACCAATGCTCCACAATTAGAAAGCAACAATAAACAGGAAACCAATCAATTTCTAATGTGCAACCAGGACAGGAATAAAGTAAGACTGGCTCAAATGTTGATGAATTTGCAAATCAACTACAACGAAGCTTGTGAAGGGTTTCAGTAGGTTATTTGAGTGTACCATAAATAGATTGTTTTGATAACGCAGGTATTAAATAATCAGTGATCTCATCACATTCACAGTGCAAATGCTGCAAGTTTCACGCTTGCGAGGTAACATAGCATACCGATCAAAGTAAGGCAGCAGCGGCAGAACCTCAACAGGCTTCAAGTTTTTGTTAGTAGCATGAACAGGCCGTGACTTGCAAGCTTCAAAGGACGCCAGTATATCCTGAATCTGTCTTTCCCTAAACACAAAGAACATGATCGGGTGATTACTGAACCTACTATAATGCCCACACTAACTCAAATTCTCAATTAAAGTGTCACAAACCTATCATTAAGATTATGCAGAAAGTTACGGCCCTCCTTCAATTCACGCAACTCCTTCGCTTGTTTTTCAGTTAGAGACTGCAATACACACATAATTAGGTCAGAATATGCGTTTGTGACAGAACTCTTTGTGAAGACGTGACTAAATATCAAAAAGTAACCTGTTTAGTCCCTTCGTTGCTAAGAGGAGAAATATACTGCGTCTTAACAAGCCATGACAGACCATGATCACTAGGACGTTCTTTTCGTCTAATTCCATCTTTTTTCAGCGGGGTGACTGCCTCATCATCACGTAGCAACTCCTCATCTTCTGGTGCAAGAGGACGTTTCTCTCTAGGGGGACTGTAAATAAGTGCATAACAAAAATTAAATCAAAGCACAAAAACGAGAAAACCTTGGTCCCAAAATGATTTGGGCCGCCTACCATGAATCTTCATAAGGAACCATTGGTGTGAGGTGGTAAAATAAAAATATCACTATTTACTGAAATTGTCAAGTAAACTGGAAGAAATATATACTTGTATACACTGAGATCAAGGAGGTCAAGCGGAATGCCAAGATCAGGTTCCACATATAACTTCGGTTTGTGCATTTTCTCCAATGAAGTGATCGTATAACGGGTAAATCTGCAACCAAATGCAAAGACATCAGCCCATAATCCAGATTTCAGACACCAGCCTTGTATCCTGAACGGCTGAACCTAGCAACAAAAAATACATAGATAGGCATACCTATCCTTGTCTCTTTTAAGCGTCATAAGTTTCGGTTGAGCAGATGGATCAGGTAGTTCATTCCGGAACCTAGCAGCACAACATACAGGATAGATCAATACATCTGTTGTCGTGCAGCACAGAAAATCAAACAAGAAGCAGGCCCAAGAAAAAAACAAGAGAGACAGATGTGAACTTCGAGGAAACAGTACAGTAGATACAAAACAACGAGCAATAGAGCACTAAGCTCAGTTTCGCATCACAAGATCCATGTCAAATTAATAATCTACTAATTCAGGTATGTATTTCTTGGAAAAAGGTCATCGCAGTAAGTCACTAAGGGATTACTCAGATTAGGACAGTTATTACGAAACTAATTGAAGGAAAAATACAAAAAAAAAGTAGGAGCTAGTGGTGGCAGTGGTAGATGAAGGTGATGAAGCTTTAGCCTTAGAAACAGGTTGTAGTTACCCGGTTACCATAGAATTCCCACAACACTTTCTACGCCTTTCCGGTTTTCGTTCATTAACATCATTTTCTTCCATAATGTTGACACTCTCCATTACCCGTGTAACTTCAAATAAAATTGACCCCTAAGAGATAAGCATTCAATTTGGATACATACTGACTTCATACTCGTAAACATTAGGGAAGCTGTGCAAACAGATAAACGCTAACTACTACAAACAAAATAAGCATTAAGTTCAGTTTTAAAGTCAGTAAACTGACATAAACATCAAATACTGATAAATACTCACTTCATCCTGCACATGAAAGCCGTCTGTCTCTTCATCGGGTTTTCATCCCTATCACCAGCCATCACAGGAGCTGCCCGCTTCTCACCAATCCTCGACCCAGAAATCGACCCATGAACTTTGGGCCCAGAAGGAGGAACCTGGGGTTTCTGTCTACTATGATGCACATCCTTCAATTGCTGCTTACGTTTCTCCTCTTGCCTTGCCTTCTCCATCTCCTTCTTTTTCCTCAACCTTCTCTCCTCCTCCGTCTCAACCACCCTCCCCGTAGTCCCGTTTGTCTTTTTCGCATGTCCAGGTGGCACAGGAGGCTTTTGCTGTCTACTAGAACCATGCTGTTGTTGATGATGCCCCTCCTTGGACACCCTCCTATCTCTTTCCTTGTTCTGAGGGGGTGGTGGTGGGGGTGGGGACGCAGGAGGCGGTGGAGGAGGTGGAGCATTTGAACTAGGCGGAGGCGAGGATGGCGGAGGTGGTGGCGGCTGTTGTTGACTAAATTGTGAGTATTGGGAAGTGGGAAAATACTGAGGGTGTGCATTAACCGAGTTTTGTCCCCCAGGAGGAGGGGGCGGTGGGGGTGGGGCATAAGACGAGTCAGGCGGCGGGGGTGGTGGTTGAGGCTGAAATTGATACTGAGGTGGTTGTTGTGATGGCGGCGGTGGCGGTGGCGGTAACTGGTAAGCATGAAAATTCGAATTCGGAGGAATTTGATTAAAGTTTTGGGGGAAATTAGGAGGGTTTGAACCCCAATTTTGAGGAAATTGATTTCCATGGGACTGCGGTCGCGGTGGCGGGGGTGGTGGAATAGAGTTTTGCGCCGGTGGTGGAGGAGGGGCAAATGACGGTGGTTGCGACGGCGGCGGAAATGGCCTATATGACGCCATATCCCCGATTACTCAAACTATAACACCAAATTTGGGACAAAAGATTCAAACTTTTTCCTTCAATAAGTAATTGCAACAATTTGATTTCTAAATTATCACAAAACAAATAGAACAAATTCAATTTCTAAGCTAAACCCTAATTTACCCTTCAAATTAAAGCTTAGAATTTTAAAACCCTAACAAAAATAAATAACAATCGAACGAAATCAACAATTCGACCGATATTATGACTTCAAAATAGTATGAACAAACCCTAGAAACACGGAATCTGAAATCGCATAAACAAACACAACTACTAAAATCCCCAAATTTGAGCCTTTTAATCTTGTGCTTTAAAAAAAGCCCCTCTTTTTAATCTGAGATTAACTAATTAACACGAACCCTAATTTTGCGATTAAGATAAAACCCAGAAATTGCAATAATAATAATAATATAAGAATTGCAATTGCATTGAATTATCAATTGTTGGGCTTGTTGCTACTAGTGAAGTTCTTGATTTGTGGGGTTTTTTTGTTGGTTTGATTTGTTTTCTTGTAAATTGCGATCAAAATTCCAATAATTTTCCCCCAATTTTGATCATAAATATTTGAAGAAAGATGAAGAAGATGATAATAAGGATATATATGTTGGATTTGTTAAAAAGGGAAAGAAATCGGGAAGAAGAAGAGGGGACAAATATAAGCAAATTAAGCAGAGCAAATAGAGTAGACTGTGTGTATAGTCCGATGTATGATTATGGAAATTGAGTGTTAAAAAAAAAAAAAATCACAAACTTTTTTTTAAGAAAAAAAGGTTGGCAAGAGATTAGGCTGGCTATCGATAGGAATACTCGTGATTTATGTCGGAAAAAAAAAAGAAGTGAAAACTTGGATAATAAGATCAGGGGTGAAGGATGTGTTAGGAAAAGTGTTGGAGTAGTGTCTCGAGAAGAGAGTCGGAATCTTGGGCGGAGAGCGGCGGTTTAATGGAGGGAGATCGATCATCGAACTTAGGATGGCAGCGATTATGATGATTTTGGCTAGGATGGAGAACGTGAGATAAATGAGTTACTGAGATGTGATCGTTGAAAGTGATTGTCAAGCTGTCGTCGAAGCCTTGAAGCAAAGGAAGAAGGGGGGACGATTTATTTCTAGTTTTAGATGATATTTTTGCTTTATGTAATTGCTTTTCTAGAATTTCATGGTTTTTTGTTTGTAGAGACTCAAAAACTGTAGCGCATGAACCAGCTCACGTGATTTCATAGTGTGTAGGTAGGCGAGTATGGTCTTTAGTCCTTCCCCAAAACACTACAAACTCTATTTCTTTTAATTTTCACGTGATGAACTAAATCTCGGCAGCTTTCTCAAAAAAAGAAAAAACTTGGATATACAGTAAAACATAATGTGCATTGAAGGTATTATTATACTTACACAACCAGGAGTAATGATGGCAATAATGATTTATTACCATGAACTACGAAGTATTATATTCGCTAATTACTTTGACCTATCTTTAAAAACTAGTTATGAAATTCATTATGTTATGGGTACTATCTGTTGATACTTGCCAACAAAAATTGAATTTGTTTAGGTGGATCGTGAATAATGAATATGACAATTTATTCGTATGTTTATAAGAGATCTTTTGTTGTGATAATGTTGGTGGGTCAGATGGAAATCATATTGAATTATTGGATGTATTGGTGTGTGTTTGTGGAGTACGGAGCTACAAAATCATTGAATAACTTGTGACAAACTTCCAAATTTGTTCAAGTGAGAAACTAACTAATATTTGTTCTACTTTTCCTTAAAAACAGAAGTAATAAAAAGAGAGTTAGGACAAACTGGTCAAAAATACCCAAAGTTATTATTGAATAGTAACCCATCTTTGGGTTTTTTAAAGACTTGTTTTTCATTTTACATATTCAGAAAGTTTCTACTCTCAACAAACACTACTACAATATCAGGCAATAACAACGCCCCATCAACAACGCTTATTCACAAAAATAAGGAAAACCCGTTGTC
>JAYMSF010000487.1:0-15668 GCA_036897335.1 Silene vulgaris | reverse complement strand
AAAATTTACCAATTTTTTTGGGGTTCCCCTTACACCATTACCAGTTCGCCCCCGCTGAGATTTTTCGCCCCCGCTGGAGGGAAATCCTGGGTCCGCCACTGCCCGAGTCCCTTACGCCGTATATATTTCTCACTTGTGGTCATGTTGATGGGTTAGTCTCGCATGTTTGGGTGAGATTTTTTGGTACAAGTTTTTGTGGTATGGTGATGAGAACCAATGTAGTAACTCTTGCTGATCGTGTTGCGTACAGCTTGGAACGATGCAGTGGAAGAGGCCTGTCAAAGTGGTATAAGTGTGATAGCCGAGCCTGGAGGCAGCATTAGAGATAAGGATGCTGTAGATTGTTGCAACAAGTATGGGGTGTCGCTGCTTTTCACTGAAGTCAGGCACTTCCGCCACTGAGCTCTAAGTTAGATCTTCATTTTACCCCTATGAGCAGACCACAAGGTAAAAGTCAGTCAGTTAAAGGCAAGGTGCCCAAGTTTTGGCGGCTAATAAATTTTAACCTCAAACTGTTGTCAGCACAGTAGAGCAAGTAAATGGTATTTTCACAATTGGGAAGCCATTTCTCTGTAATGTTTAGCATTCATCCCTTGTTCTGAGTCTCAGACAGTACCGGCTAGGAAGGGATAGGCCGGATAGCCATGTTTATTAACCGTAGGTTACTCTTTTTCGTGTTGCCTTGGCATAATAATACATAGCTTGAAATCTGTAAACAAATTCGTTGACATGGATATTTGGCTACCATTCAGTCACTTGTACTCGACAAGTCTGGACCGTTTGATGCCCTTCCAATGTTATAACTGGCAGATCATCTTGAAGTGAAAAAAGGAGTCAATGTTTGAATCGTGGTGAACTATTGACTGAAACATCCAAAAGAGGAAAGTGTAAACTATTGAATGAACACCCTAAACAAGAAAGTGTAAACTATTGACCGAGATAGATCAAGGTATTAAACTACAAAAGTCAAACATCCCAGTCAACTTGTTGATATATGTGAAATTACAGAACACAGTAATCACTTTTATTCTTGTTGGTTATACACTTAACCACTGTTTCACATCTTAAAACCATGATTAACTAGTGTTCAAGCCCGGGCGTTGCCCGGGTCATATCCTAACAATGGTTTCTAAATATTTTTCACGAGTTTGTTGCTCGAGAGGTATTTTACAGCAACAATTTACTTGTGTTTTGCTGTTTAGCATGAACATGTTAACCCGGCCTAATAAATTTGAGCTGAAACTAAATTAACCTACATATTTAAATGTATTTTTGATGTCCTACATTATGAGAACTTTTGTTTGGGATAGGAAATACTTTTGGATTTCCCTAGTGAAACTCTCTGAATAGCTCGAAGCTGGCCAACATGTCCAATTCCTAAGACTACTATTTTAATGGGATTTTTAATATAAAGAGTATATCGAAAGTCTTGCTATTCCGTAAGACTATTTTGTCCAAAACTCGTGTATCATCGTATACATTGCGTAGTATTACGAATATTCGTAAATGCGATACATTTGTATAAACAGTAACCTTATAATTAGATACACACATAATTAAAAGCATCTCACATTATAAACCCGTCTTATATGAGATTCAGGTAGGATTATTAAAGAGTAGAGTGTTGATCGTCGTTATAGATAGTTAATCTAATTTGCACTATAAGTGTGTTGAGCAAGTAGAAAATGGTCGTACCTGATTGTTAAGTTGGATTCAAACTCGAAGTAGAAAATGATCGTACCTGGTTGTTAACTTGGATTCAAACTCGAACTTAAGAGTTAAGTTGTTATTCCAATACGTTTTCTTTCCAACTGATATTTCTTTTAATGAGGTTGAAATTAGATCTTCATGGATTGTAACTCATGTACGTATCAAATCCTCTAGATTCATGTACGAATGAACAAAAGTAATACGGAGTAATAAAGTACTGTGAGGTTTGTGGTTTTGCTTGCGTATATGTGATTATGTGATTGTTATTAATTTAGCTATACAATGGAACATTTCACCCAAATATTGTAAAGTATTTGCTAACTCTTTGATTGCATGAAGTTGGATTCGAACTTAAGAGTATTTACTAACTCTTTGATTGCATGAAGTTGGAGTAATAGAGTATTTCCATTGTATTTTGTTTAGTTGCATTCCTAGGGTACCTTTCTTTGCAGCTGCCAAAAAAAAAAATTGCATGAAGGACTACTACGGTACTACCCTTGAAGACATTTTTTTAGCTGATCACTTTTTAATCCTCATTCAGATAGGGAAAGATTTTGCCCTAAATGACTTATAGTTCTTACCAAAGTGTCTCAATCGACCAAATAATAGTAGATACA
Source organism: Silene vulgaris (assembly GCA_036897335.1). Lineage (NCBI taxonomy): Eukaryota > Viridiplantae > Streptophyta > Magnoliopsida > Caryophyllales > Caryophyllaceae > Silene > Silene vulgaris. The sequence continues at coordinate 13,341 of JAYMSF010000487.1, read as the reverse complement.
TAGTAGAAATTATTAATACTTTCGTAAAGAACCTTCGTAAGTGCATATTGGTAATACATGCAGACATGCAGTAAAATAAGGGGAAATATCAAACATTATAGGAGGGGATTATAAACAAAAAATTTCATATAAAATATACGTAGTTTATTTTCGCAGTACAAATTTTACTCAATACAGTACTTTTTGTATCATATTTTCCATTTGCATACCCTTAGGCTAAAATTAACTCTAAACCTAATTCTCTCAAATTCTAATTGTACATCTCTGATTAATCGAATTTCTTCAATCATAAACAATAATTTGGATGTAAAACATACAATTACTTTGTTAATTGCATACGTATTAATCTAAATAGTGGATTTTTTAGAATTTTATATTTAATTTAGGGTAGTTTTTGTTGAACAGTTATAGGAATTGATTATTGTTGGTGGTGAATTGGCGGCTTGGGAAGGGGACGACAGGGAGAAGGACGGTAGAGGCGGAGGTGCCGCAGGGAGGGCGGTGGTTGTGGGTTCAATGGCGCCCGGGGGAGAGAAAGGGTAGATTCGTTGGTGGAGGGGGCAGCCGGTGATTGGAAGGAAAGGCTGCTCGGTGTCACCTTGAGGGAAGGCTGAGGCGGCGGCGGCGGCGCTGGAAGGGGGTGGAGGGGTGCGGGCGTGCGGCGGTGTCAAGAGTGAGAGAGGTGGTGGACTGGAGTAGAAGGAGGGTGGTTGGCCCACGGAATACATACATGGATGGATCCATGTTTTTTTTGGTTTTTCTCTTATGCAGTACAGTGAGAGAGTTGAGAGAGAAGAGAAGTGTGAAAGTGACGAGGGGAAAACAGTCAAAAGTGTACTATAAGGAGTAAAATGTGTACTACGAAAAACAACACCCTAAAATTATTACATTTCGATTATCTTACAATACTACCCAAAAATAATCCGAACTATTATGGAAAATTTAAGCATAAAAAAACTCAACTAAAATAACTGTGATATGATACTTGCCCGAAAAAAATCATGTCATAAAAATTACGGAGTACTACATTTCCGTTATCTTGCGATAATATTTGTTATATGGGCAAGGAGTTGAGCAATAATCTTCTTGATTAATATCACTATCTATTTATGCTTAATTAAAGATGAAGTATCTATTTGGTTGAATGTTTCTATTGTTGACATTTTGGAAAATCATGCATAATAGAGGTTAATATTCTTACTCGTAATAGTTGATCATCTTGGTTATTACATTAAAGATCCCTCATTTAACCCCGGTCTCATTTAAACCGCAAATTTAACCATATACGGTTATACAAAATCTCATTTCATAATTATGTAAATTCTCCAAAAAAAAAATATAGGGTGCACATATATAAGGGTATTTTAAGAGTATGCGACCCTAAATTTATTCATGATTTATGCACAATTGACGAAAATACCCTTATATCATCCCACTTGCTTGCTTAATTTAAGAGTGCACATATAAGGGTATTTTCGTCTATTGAGCATTAATTTAGTGTCCCAGTACCTATTAGGAGTGTATATACCTGCACCCAAAACATAAGCAGGGAAATGAGTAATGCACCATATAATTTGTGATAAATTTAAGATGTAATGGGATGTCTGAAAACTGTGTATTACGGAGTACAAGATAACTCGTCGTTTTCAACTTTTCATATACGGAGTATACATCCATGTGGGATTAATAAGACAAAAGCAGAATACATAGGGAATATTAAGACGGATACCGTCTCCGTTTAAGGAAGACTAGCGGATTTTCTAAAAAGAAGAATCAAAATATGAAGACATGAATGTCTGACCAGCATTTGCTGAAAAAACAGGTTCAGACAAAAATAACCTTACAGAAAGTGTTGACATACACCGAAACGAGAGAAAGCACATTGTCGAACTTGCATCGGCCATCCCACACGAAAATGTCTCGAACCGTGCGCAGTTGGATCATGCAACCATTGTAGCTTCACTCTCTCTTCGGTTTCAGTCACATTCAATCGTTCTATATGCAGAAAACTTCGATGGACCAATCAGACACTAGACCATCTTGTTCTCCATATATTTCAGTTATTGTTTGTTTGCCTTCAGTATACTACAGGCTAGAGTTGTCTCGATATGTATGTGCTAATACTTGATCGGACCTTCCAAACTCCCAGTTGCAAACTGAACATAAAGCAATAAAGTGTCAAGCAATGGAAAACCCTACAAACAATCAAACTTGGAATTAACATTTTCACTTCAGAGCACCCAAATCCTCTACAATTCTCGAGGAACTCAAGGGTCGAGTTCAACCTTAAGATGACAACGTGTAAGCCTAGGCCACTATCAAATATAGAGTTGTGATTAGTTGTTGCCTGATAAGTCATACCATCGTTAAGCAGCAGGCATACTAAGCTCATCATTTATGACGTTAGAGTGACAGTTGGCGCTGACAAATAAGGGGAGATTTTGAGGTGGGTATCGAGAAGAATGGAAGAACTCAGCTAAGGAGCACCAGCTGTTTTGAGTGACAAAATTTACACTTCGTGTGGAGTACTGAACTTATTGACTTGTAGATATAGACGGTGATCATGTGGGGCATCTAACAGAGGAAATTTTATTTTTTTGTTTTATGAAAACGAATGATTTCGAGCTAAATCATAGCCCTCAACTATTTCCGTTTCCATGTGTTGGCATCTAACAGAGGAACTATACCACATTTTGATTGCTAGAGAAAAATAAAGATCTGTTTACAAGATTCAAGATACCTGTTGAACAATGGGATTTGTTGATACGCTAAACTCATGCGTCAATCCTTCCCATACGATCTTTCCCTCGTAAAGAAAGATCAATCTGAACCAATCGAATTATGTGAATGAAATTACATCTTTTCAACTCTGTGCTAAGTGATTGGTAAAAAAAATAAGGGTAATTACCTATCAACAGCTCTGCGGATGGTACTGTGTTGGTGAGTAACAACTACATAAGATGCAACATTCCCAGTCTTCCCGGCAGCATCTTCACCTTTTAAATGAACTGAACGAATAAGATCTTCAACTACAGTTGATGCAATTGGGTCAAGTCCAGCTGTTGGTTCATCATACAAGAGAACCTGCCATGGGTTCATGCATATATCGATCACACGAGCAAAAAAATCAAATCCAGATACATGCCAGTATTCAGAGTATTACGTCTGCTACTGTTCTGTTATACATATAAGAAATTATCATGCACTAGTTAGTGACAAATCTAAGTTAATAAATCACACCTCAGGCTCCACAGTGGTCTTTGTGGTGTCAAATATGATTGAACGGGCCAGGGCAACTCGTTTTTTCATCCCGCCAGACAACTCAGAAGGTAACCGTTCTTCAACTCCCTGCAGATAAGCATAGCATTTTCTGCTGTTGTTCAGAATCTTTACAGTTGGAGGGGAAAGCCCGACTAAAAATTGACCACAAATCAAAAAATTAAAGTTCATTGATTTAGACATGCCTTCAGGCCGACTGCAGCCAAAGTTTCAGTAACCAGGTCTGATATCTGATCATCTGGCATTTTAGAGTTCTCATACCTAACCAAAGAGAAGAGAAAAAAAAGGGTAAGCATTAGTATCAATCAGTCAAAATTTAACAATACACCAAATAAACAACAATAAGGGCGGTCTCTCACAGAAGGAAACCAACATTCTCACGCACAGATAGGGAATCAAACAATGCAGCACTTTGAAAGACCTGACATCCAAAACATGCAAACCTCAGCACACACATAAATCATACCAACAACAAAATGCAAATGTGTCGTACAATTACCAGGCCAATGCGAAGCCCTGATATTGAGGCCTCATCGTCACTAATCAATCCGTCTCTCCTTCTGCCTCGAATGTAAACCTCCCCCTATCAAGCACAACAATCACTCTAATTGTTCAGGTGAATAAACTGCAAAATGTTGAGAATTGACTCTAACACATACTCCCTCCAAGTCTGCCTATAGTTCCCCTTTCTCAATTATATGTGAGGAGTATTATAATGAAAAGGGAACTATAGGCAGACTTGGAGGGAGTATAATATTATAATGTCACATACAGTGTAAAGAGAGAAAGTTGATAACTTTATACTAATATAGTAACTAGTCCAATTGTCAATTGGTGTTAAGGTTGCAACCTCGTTCGGGCTTGTGCACCACATAAAAGTATCTGACTCTAGAAACTGGGGGCAAGTCTTTTACCTGGTCTGGGGCAAGAAGTCCAGCGATAATCTTCAAAATAGTCGACTTTCCAGTACCAGATGGACCAATAATGCCAACTGCTTCGCCATGTCTAATCTACAAGCAATTCTAATCAGCATGAACACTCTAGCAATGCAATCCGAGAATCTTCAAACTAATAAGCATACATCTTAATACTTAATTCCATATCAATAATCAAAGTAAAATCGGAGAACATAATTATGCACCTTGAAGCTAACACCTCTTAGTATGTGTTTCTCCCCAAAAGACTTGTAGACATTTCTACACTCAATAAGCACATCAGAATCATCCTCAAATTCTTCACCATAATTCAACATCTTCATATCAGAAGAATCCTGTTACCACAGATAAATGTATTACCAACACAATTAAATCGCTCGATAAAAAACTAACCAAGGGCAGAACGAGAGGGATCTTGGCCATTTAAACTACGAGTTCATTAATTTAAAAAAAAAAAAAAAAAAAAACAGAGATTCAATATACACAGTGTGGAGTTAGCAGAACAAGAGGGGAAAGAAACAAGATAAATTTTCAGAATGTAATTGCATTGCTCTGCAATAATGCAAATGACTTAGTAGGAGCGTGAATGCGTGATCACCAAAAGTACACTAGTAATACAGTCACGGACTCACATATCAGTCAAAAACAACTCCTCTATGTCCCAGTCATTTGTTTACTTTTAATTAGAATACTTCTTACTATGAAGATAAAACGTAAATAAATGAACGAGACAAAGGGAGTAGTCACTAATGTTCTTGCCATAATTCAATTTGCCTAATGTTTAAGAAATTGGAAAAATATAATTATATTTAAGAGGTAACTTCAAAATAATTTTTTGATGCTATACATCGAACGCTATTTATATAATTATATTTTACACTTACGCGAGTGTTATACTAATTTAATTGAAACATATAAATTTTACGTCACCCATTCAAGAAAATGACGACTCAAAATATACATGAACGGCTGAACCAACATTAACCCGACTCAATCTCTATCCCAACCCAAAATAGCATAAACTGACTACAGTAGCTAGTTAGATTAAAACAAACTAAAATCAAAACTAAGATAAAAATGAATAAAAAAATCGATCTAATTTAACCCGATCTGAACGAGCCGAATAACCCGTTCACGAGGCCTAGACCAGCCTATACAGCATTACAGCCCAATCTGCAGTATCCCAAACGATAACCGAATTCTCTTAATTTGAGTATTCTCAACTAATTGGTTTATTTCAATGGTGATCATGTATCTGCAAAATGTTCTGCAATATTGTGCCAGAAATAGTTTAATGGCGGAGGGTAAAGCCTGCCATGCTCAAATTATTCGAGCCGCGGTAACTATTGACACTGTCACTAACAATATGCTAATCAATATGTACTGTAAATGTGGACTGATTAAGCCTGCACGCCAAGTGTTTGATAAAATGCCTGAACCAAGTTTAGTTTCATGGAACACTATTATCGGAGCGTATGCTAAAAGTGGGCGTGAGGTCGAGGCGCTGTCTCTCTTTGTTAAAATGCAGAGAGCAGTAGTGCAGGAACCTGTGAGTGAGTTTACGGTATCCAGTGTCCTCTGCGCTTGCGCAGCAAAATGCGCAATTTTGGAGTGTAGACAGTTGCATGCATTTGCTTTTAAAAAGGCGCTACATTCCAGCGTCTATGTTGGGACAGCTTTAGTTGATGTGTACTCGAAATGCAACTTTATGAGGGAGGCATCATGTCTTTTCGAGAGCTTAGAGGAGAAAAGCGATGTAACGTGGAGCTCAATGATTGCCGGTTATGTCAGAAATGAGCTTTATTGGGAGGCTTTGAGGTTGTACTGTAGAGGGCAAGCTTCCGGCTTAGAGCAAAACCAGTTTACGCTTTCTTGTCTTCTGTCTGCCTGTGCTGGTCTTGCTGCTTTGGTTCAAGGGAATCAAGTGCATTGTGTCATACAAAAGGCTGGTGTTGGTGCAAGTATCTATGTCTCTTCAGCTCTTATCGATATGTATGCGAAATGTGGAGCCATTAAAGAAGCCTACAGAGTATTTTCTGATCAAGAAAATAAGAATATTGTTTCTTGGAACGCCATGATCTCAGGTTTCTCTAGACATGGGAGATGCTTACAAGTGAGGATTTTATTTGAGAAGATGCAGCAAAAGGGTGTGTTCCCAAATGAAGTGTCGTACCTATCAGTGTTGTCGGCTTGTGGCCATATGGGACTAGTCGAAGAGGGGCGGAAATATTTCCGTCTTATGGTAGAACAGCATCGCTTATCACAAAATGTTCTCCATTATTCGTGCCTTGTTGACATTCTAAGTCGTGCAGGTTTAATATATGATGCATATAATGTGATAAGGACTATGCCATTCGAAGCGACAGCCTCTATGTGGGGTTCTCTTCTGGGAGCATGTAAAAATGCAGGGAACTTGGAATTGGGTGAGATTGCAGCAAAGCACTTGTTTGAGATTGAACCCGCAAATGCCGGGAACCATGTGTTGCTTTCAAGTATATATGCGGCGAATAAGAAATGGAAGGAGGTTGCTGAGTGTAGGCAGGTACTGAGGGAAAGCGAAGCTATCAAGGAGAGGGGTAAAAGTTGGATTGAGATCAAACATCAGGTTCATACATTCGTGGCTGGGGAGAGGGAACATCCTCAAACCCGTGAGATTTATTCTAAACTAGACGAAGTGATGGAAGAGATGGCGAAATTGGGTTACAAGGTTGAGACAGGGCATGATGTTCATGATGTCGATGAGAGCACCAAAGCTGAGCTGCTGAGACACCATAGTGAGAAGCTAGCTCTTGCTTTTGGTCTCATAACTTTGCCTTCGGGTGTGCCCATAAGGATCATCAAGAATTTGAGGATCTGTGGCGATTGTCATAGTTTCATGAAGTATGCATCCAAGACTACAAACAGGGAAATTTTAGTTAGGGATGTAAATCGGTTTCATCAATTCGCTGATGGCTATTGTTCTTGTGGAGACTTTTGGTAACTACTCATTCATTGTTGGGTTGTTCTGGAATAGGCCTATTTTGGACGAAGCCTAAAGGGCGCCAACTAAATCAAGCTCTCGCTGCTTGTATGCCAAAACTTCTGCATCGTCAGCATTGTGGTCATCATCAGCCACACTGATAAATTGACGCAGGTGTTTTCTATGCAATTTTTTTCCACAATATTTGCAGATCTTGACTTGCTGTTTGAGGGATGCCTGCGTTGTGGTTTCACCTTAAACTCACATGTTAGACTTGTTGATCATAATCAGTGTAATGGTTTATTAACCACCAGGTAAAACACCTAGTCGACGCAAGGACAAAGTTGCATATTAATATATCAAAATAGTAGGCTGTATATTAAAGTTATATGACCACTACCACAACCTGGGGTGAAATCTTGTTCTTGAGATCTGTAGAGGCCCATTTTCTGAAATGGTTCGAGAATGTTATATTTCTGCGATTTTTTGTGCACTTTGGTGCTTTGAGAGTTTGAGTTTATAGATGGAATTGGCATTTGATGAGTGCTTTCATGATGTATTTGATTCATGTTAGTTTGATTTAGTGCTGCAATTGTAATGTGCTTTTGATATATTTCTGCCGGATTGTAGAATTTCTGTGAGATATTGTCGTATCTGGCTCAGACATTGGATATTTTTGTTAGAAAATATATCGGACAAGGTTTCTGGTTACAATTTGACTTGAGATACATTTCCAACGTTGCAAATTCTTACTTTATAGTACCCCTTCTAATCACAGAAGCAGTTTCTGAGGTGGTCTTGATTAAATCATATCAAGCTCTTGTGAAATGTGAATATGATGTGTTTAGATTGAAGGACTGGAAGTTAAATTGTTGGTTATCGTTTCATTGAGATGCGTAAATAGTCATGACAGTTGATTCAATTTCAATGGCATACAAGGCAGCATATTGGTTTGGGATAATTCACACGGTGCTCCCGAGGTTTGGCTTAATTCACGTGGTACCCCTATGTTTAAGTTTGTGCACATGATACCCCTCAACTTTCAGTTTAGTGCACGATCTACCCTTTTTTCACTAACGGTGTCAAATATTAAATGGAAGGATGTTTATTGACTTGTTGACCCATTTTGGGGGAAAAGTTAGTTAAATTCTAACAAACTTTTGAATATCCAACAAATTAAAAATCTACAACTAACTATAACTAACTATATAGGTTTCACCAAATACCATTGAAATTTGAGATGTGTGCACCAAATACCCCTGAGATTTGAACATTGTGCATCATATACCCCTGTCACCAGAAGAACCTGTAATGGCTAGAAAAGTAGCCGTTAGACTGATTGCATTTAAAGAGACTTGATGTTAACATTGAGAGCACAAATAAAACACTACTACAAACACATTTCTACTATAATAATGCAATCATCATCTAATTCAAGATCTAATTCAAAAGAGGTGCAAATTGATAACAAAAATTGCCCTAAATGTAAGAACAGATTCAACATAAGGTCATTTGGACCTTTGGCAGCAAACCCATCAAGCCGTTACAGGTCCGTTCTGGTGACAGGGGTATATGGTGCACAATTTCCAAATTTTAGGGGTATTTGGTGCACTCATCTCAAACTTCAGGGGCATTTGGTGAAACTTGTATTAGTTAGTTATAGTTAGTTGCAAATTTTTAGTTGGTTGAATATTCAAAAGTTTGTTAGGATTTAACTAACTTTGCCCCCAAAATGTGGTCAACAAGCTTCCGTTAAATATTTGACACCGTTAGTGAAAAAGGGTAGATCGTGCACTAAAATGAAAGTTGAGGGGTACCATGTGCACAAACTTAAACGCAGGGGTACCACGTGAATTAAGCCAAACCTCGGGGGTACCGTGTGAATTATCCCTTTATTTTATTTCTACCCTTATGGGCCCTTTCTAGACTTGGGCCCTTGTCATTTGCCCATGTAATCACACCTTAGGGCCGGCCCTGGTGACCTCCCACTTGCTTTCCCACTTGTAGCCTTGCAGGTGAGAGGTTACAAGCTTGTGACAAAAAATGTCCGTTAAAAATGAGAATTTGCCGTAATGTAATAACATGTTCTTAGTGACGGTCACTGTTATGGTTACATCAACATTTCTTAGATAATGTCTTGAGCTAAATTATTAATTACTCCATAAGGTTAGTGTAGTTTAGTGGTGATGCTTTTTTGTTTTGTCTTTTTGTGAGTAATTTGTTTTAAAGTAGAGGTTACTTTTGTGTAAATTAGCTTAAAGCTAATATGATTGAGGCTTTAACTTCCTTACTCCAATAATGATGGATGGGCCTCTCGTTTTGGTAGATATGGTATTTTGAACTAGGTTTCGTTAGATTGCCTATGTCGGACACATGGTTCTATGTTTCGGTTACATACTTACTTAGCGGGACACGATGAATTGAGATGACGGATAAGACACTAGGACGTGAAATACCAATTTAACTTGAACTGTGTATGCACCCAAGTTTTTCGAGTTCCTTTACCCTATTATGAGCCTTTTTTTCAACACTAATGCGTTTTTATTGGTCAAATTTCAGTGTGGAGTACAGTGCATCCTATGTGTACCATTCTCTGTTTGCATACTTCGACAGGGACAATGTTGCTCTCAAAGGCATGGCCAAGTAAGTAGACATTGTAGGGTAAAATTTCTTATACAACCACTTACGGCACTAAGGTTTAGCTGGGATCAGGGGTACTTGTTACGGGATAATGTAGGTCAAAACAAAGTAGAAAATTTGGGAAATGATGGTGATTATTGGAGATGAAGGGATGATCTCGGGGTGGTGGGATCTATTTCCCATATGACGGTAAATTACCCTTGTGGTGTGTGACTATTACCCTGCTTTCATCCTCTTCCTTTATCAATCACTTCACCTCCATATCGACCTCTTACTTTTCTTCGCTTTTCTCTTCCACCGCCCTAAAACATTTACCCAAAATTCAAGCAAGCCCTATATCTCAAGATCTTATTGCATTGGCTAGATGGATTTGGCATCATTTATTATTGTAACATGTTATCATGTTCGTCATTCTTAGTTTTTTCAAGGAGTCTAGTATGGAAGAAAGGGACCATGCTGATAAGCTGATGACGTATCAGGTACTTGGCACACTGTTGTAGACTTGTAACGATGTTTTTATTTGTTTTGGAGTCCAGAAACTCTTGAAGTGTTAGTATGTATTAGTGTTTAACATGTACGAGTAATTTGTAATATTATCTTTCTTAATATTTGCTAGAACAAGAGAGGAGGAAGGGTGAAATTGCACTCCATTTTGATGCCATCGTCTGAGTTTGATGATCCTGAAAAAGGAGATGCATTACACGGTATGCCTTTATTCTGTTTCTTCTGTTCCCAAAAACTGTTGGGAGGATGCAGATGTGATTCGTCACCATGGCTTAGACTGACTTGTATTTTTCCCTATTCTGTCACAAATTTCTGAATGAGACGGTCAATATACAATACAATCACTCTATTTACCCGCTAATAAGTCATTAATGATTCAATTAAAACCTTAATTATTCAATCAATGTCTCACGATTTCTACATGTGAGAATCTTTGATACTAATTGCTTTTGTTGTTGGAAAAACTTTTGATGGAACCTTGTTGCAGCAATGGAGCTGGCATTGTCATTGGAGAAGCTTGTGAATGAGAAACTTCTGTACTTGCATAGTGTAAGTTACACACCCTGTCTAAGAACAACTAAGCCTTAATTCCAAAATAATACTCGGGTTGGGTATCGTGAAGTCGTGAACCATCATAGGCAATCAAGTGAAAAACACCGGCATAAAAAGAAGGAACGGGATGGGTCGATTGGGAATGACAAGAATATTTATTGGTTTATACTTTATAGTCCACTGCAGAGTGTACACTGCCATTTCTCTCACTCATTTCTTATGCACCCGTTCCTGTCAAAATAATATAAATTTTATGTTGAAAATGTCTCTTTACTGTACACCGTTATAATTTTGTTTCTGGTAGTTAAAAGTGTTGGATCGTCTGTATAATTTTTTTGCTACTGATTATGTATATAACAGGTTGCAGAGAAAAACAATGATCATCATTTACAAGATTTTATTGAAGGCGAATTCCTGACCGAGCAGGTAAATCTTAATGAAGTTCGCTTATATGTGAATTGCAAACTGCTACTATTTCGTTTCAATTCAAGGGTGCTCTTGTGGGCTGATCAATCCTTGTTTCCCATTTCCAATAGGTTTCAGCGATCAAGAAAATTTCTGAATATGTCACTCAATTGAGAATGGTTGGCAAAGGACATGGTATGACTTGTACTTTTACGAATTTACTTCCCCTGTTCTGTTCAGCGCTATATTGCCTCGAGTCTTGAAATGCTGCGAACTTCTTGTTTTGTGGGTTTTAAAATCGGATTAATTTACTTTCAGGAGTATGGCACTTTGATCAAATGCTCCTAAACTAGGGGAATGGATGGAACTGAACTCAAGTAGAAGTTTCTTTGAGCTTTAGGAATGAAGTTTGTTTCTGAATAAGTTCATCTTTAGCTTGTTGGGGTGAATGTTAAAATTAGGTAGCTTTTACTATAAAGTATAGATGCCAAAGTTCATGTAATATGAGTGTAAGAGCGCTTTGAATTGTAGAATCATGTTCGGCATATGATGGTAGCAAGCTTTAATAATTTATGTTGGTGTCCGACTCCACCTAGACTACCCAAATTTACAATCTAAATTTTATGTGGATGAAATATAAGTACCTTAACTTGTCTAAATTATGAGACACATTGACCACTATCGTTGGTTTTACTCTTACCTTCACTATTTTCGATGTTACTACCGAGTTTTTCATTACTCCGGATGTTACTCATGTTACTTTAACTACTCTCAATGCTATTAAGCATATACGGAGTATGACTTATCTTTCAACTGTAAGGCTTCTCTTGCAACCAGCCAAATTGATGAAGATGTGCTTAGGGGACACATTGTCTCTGGGATTTTATCCCGTTTTAATAATCAAAAAAAAAAGGGGACACACCAACTGTTCCATACATGCTTACGCCAATTAACCTAAGAATAATTCCTCCTGATACATTCATAACCACTTGAGACAATGTAGCTTTTAGTAATATTGAAGACAGCAGAAAAGTTGACGGATTCATCTACTCAAGTTCGTAATGGCACAAAATAAAAGTGAGGTCTTTAACAGGAAAAAAAAAAAAATTGAGATCCTCATCTTATGGTTAGCCCCACAAATTTTGCTTGTTTGTTAGGTTGTCACTTGTCACATGTGAATTGTATGAGTTCGTTAAGTTGTCATTTTTCACCTGTGAATTATACGAGTTCGTTATGTTGTCAGTTGGCTGTTGTCACATGTGAATTATACGAGTTCGCTTGGTCAAGATAATTGTCTTGTTTGTATGTAATGATGTTTTAAGTGAATATCAATAGTTATGGGCTACATCAATATTGCTTAGAACAATAGTTACTCAATAAAACGATCTCACATCATGAGCAAGTTTTATTATGTGATAAGATAACTCATTTATCAAACCTTAAATGAAAATTTTTTTTTATAAAATTGTATCCTCTTACTACGTGAGATAAGTTTGTTAATTTGTTATACGGTAGAGGGTACTTTTGTTCGATTAGCTAATATGATCGGGGCTTTAACTTGAATTTTTTGGTTAATTAGTGTTAATTACCCAATTAATTGGGTAATTAGCGCTTAATTACAAATAATTTGGGACATAGTGTCCACGTGGACAGTTTTTATTATTTTCCAGGTTTTTTACAAAATCGCTAAGGTTCTTAGCGAGTTTTCACAATTTTCTTAAAAAATTGGCACTTGGTCACTCCAGTATGCACTGTTATGTTCAAAATCGACATTTCAAGCAATCTCGCTGATCTTCTTAGCGACTTATAAAGTTCTAAAACAAAAAAATTGAAAACCACCAAATTCGCTGAGCTTCATAGCGACTTGGCTGGGTAATTTAAACACCTTCAAAGCAGTAGCTACTGGAGTAAATTGCTTTTTTAATTTAGTCAATATCGCTTAGGTTCTTAGCGAACTCATAGAGTTCAAAAAAAAAAATTTGAAATCCGCCAAATTCGCTAAGGTTCATAGCGATTTGGATGGTTGCTGTGAACTCCTTCATTGCAGTAGCTTCTGGAACGATTTAT
>JAYMSF010000486.1:0-15676 GCA_036897335.1 Silene vulgaris | reverse complement strand
ATACCTATCTCGATGGCCTTATCTTGCTCAACCCATCAACACGTACGTACCGTGAACTCCCTTCACTTCATATTAAGAATATGTCCTCTGGAGATCCATGGTATGGCATGTGTCATATTCTAGATGAAGCCAATGATGATTATAAAGTTGTCAGATTTAGAACATCCGGAGAATATATGGAAGTCATGGTTTATAGCTTACGAACTAATTTGTGGAAGTTGGTCGAGTCAAGGATAACTACTGAATTTATCAAATCATGGTGTTCTACTATCACCGTCGTACAAAACCATTTGCTTAACATAATGTTCTACCATCAAAATGACATTATCGATTGTCATATGTCGAGGATTGGTTGTTTTGATATAAAGGAAGAACGTTGGACTCATGATGTACAACTGCCGGATACTCTTTCAGATGTTAATGAATCCCATGTAATTCTAGGGGTGCTTGATGGGCAACTATTTTTATTGGTCGAAAATATGTACGAGTCCACTTATGATTTATGGGTTATGAAGAAGTATGGTGTGAAAGAGTCTTGGGCGAAATTGATGAGCCTTCCTACTTGCAATGATCCCAAAATTCTCCTTAAAGAGGTTTTCCACCCACTTGCTTACCGCAAAGGGTCGTCACACGAGTTATTGTATAAGCTAGATCCGAGATGCAAACTTATTTGGTACAACCTTAGAGAGAGAAAAGGCATAGAGGCTGAGTTTTTGGGACTACCCAATTGTCGTTCGTCACGGGCTTATGTAATCAAAGGAACCCTAGTCAACTTTCCTGGCGGACAACCGATATTGACTCAAGAAGAAGAAGAAGAAGAAGAACAAGAATACGAAGATGAGGATGATTTTATTGACTTGTAAAATAATTCTTGTCTAGCTAGTCCTTGATTGAAGGTGGTATAAGGGGGATACCGGCATTAGTGTTTTTGCTGTGTTTTTGATGATTCGTCGCCTTTAAAGAAGAATACGAGGACTTAATTGACAGTTGTAAGTTGCTACAATATTTTTAACATATTTTTCTACAAAATTTGGAATTCAAGGCATTTTATTTAGGGATGACAATGGGTGGGATATGCCGTTGCGGATGGTCTTGCAAAATATTCTGCCCAAGATAGTGGTTCAAATGTTTGGAGACTTTATTTAGAACGATGTTCCTTCCTTTGTTGAAAACCTTTGTAATTTAAACATCGTTTTGTGTAATTCTGACTCGATGGGTTGTATCGAACTTTATTTAGTATAAGGTGTTGTTAGGCCTTGCTTGGGTAAAATAACTTCTCATTTTTAAAAGGAGTTTATTCATAATCTACTTTTCGGGGAAGTTTGGTTGTTTGGACATACTTTTGTAAAAACGGTGTATTCTAAAATTGATATGTTTGGCCTACCTACTTCTTTCCATTTTTTTTTCATAGCCATGTTATTTCTAATCCATCATTTGAATAAAAATTAATACGGAGTATATAAAAAATTTATATAATCACTCGATAATCATACTAAAACTATATATAATTAGTAATTATTCTTCAATTTCTAAATTATATACACCAGCAAATATCATTATTTTTTAATAGAATGTAACCTTTTCATGACAAAATGTTATAACTAAAGTTGTCACTTTTTACCTTGAAAATGATGTAACATTTTATTGTAATATGGTTAAATTTGGTCGGTCTTATTTTAGACGGTAAATATATAGCCCGTCTGAAGAATTTGCGAAACAAGTAATGGTTTTTTGGAGAAAAAAATAAGGAAAGTAATGATTTTTTTGCTCTTTATGTGAAAAGTAGAAGTAGAAGTAGCAAATACCCACTTCTACTTTTAGGAGGTAATTATTAACTTTTAACTTTTTAAAAGTAGTTTTAAAACTCTCTAAATTATGGTGTTTAGCCTAGCTTCTACTTTTTTAGTTTCAAAAATACTTATAAAGCTTGGCCAAACACCACCTAAGTCTTTTTAATTCTTTAGAGGTAGAGGTCTTTTTAATTTTTTTTTTTTTCTACAAGGCAATTGTGAAAAATTAGGGTAAAATGTCTTGGATTTAAGCAAGCTAACAGGCGAAATTTAACAATTGCGTAGAAAAACCGTCTCACTCATATCATCACAAATTCACAACTCCTACTACACTCCTAGTCATCTACATAGTTCATACTCGTAAATCCTAATCATCATAGACGTCGAGGTCGTCGACATTGACAAACCCACCCTTTCCATTAACCTTCCTTATTAGACCAACAAACTAAAAAGTCAAACCCTGAACTAATACAACTCCTAATGACCGTTACTTTTCTATCCCCTCCCTCCAAACACACCATGTCCTCCAAACCACAGCCTCCACCAATCCCCGCCGGCCACGTATCCCTCCGAATCCTCTGCCACGCGTCTCACGTAGGCCTCTTCATCGGCAAATCCGGTTCATCCATCAAACCCCTCCAACTCCAAACTGGTTCTAGAATCCGGGTCGAGGACTCCCCTCAACCCGGTTCAGACCACCGTGTCATCCTCATAACGGGACCCACTTCACCCCCGTTCAAGAGGGTTAAATTACATGGATGCCCTTGTGACGTGGAGGTTTCTGCGGTGCAGGAGTGTGCTTTGAGAGTGTTCGAGAAGCTTCTGGAAGTTTCCAAGAGTGGTGGGGATGGTGATACGGTGTCGTTTAGGATGGTTATTGATGGGAGTGAAGCGGGGTGTGTGATTGGGAAAGGTGGGAAGATTGTTGAGATGTTGAAGAGAGAAAGTGGGGCTAAGATTAGGGTTTTGTTGGCTGATTATTTGCCTTCGAGTGTTTTTCCTCCTGACCAAATCGTCGAGGTAATGGAATTCGCAGTCGCTACCTTTTTACCTCGTGCCCAATTGACTTGTGACTTTGTGAAATACTCAACCGTTCCAATTATTTGTCTACTTTCGATTAAAACATCTGAATAAACCCAAAAAGTTATAACAAATGATTTGGACGGAGGGAGTTACTTTTCGTGGGAGTAACGTTTTTACCAACTAAGCTAATTCAGACGGACTTTTTATTATTGAAAATTGACATGATGATAATTTTGCATAGTGTGGATTAGGGTTTAGAGCCAAAATTGAATTTTCACCTTGATTCCTGGTGATATTTACCTTTATATTGTGGATTGTTGATGTATTATATAGTACATTGGCTTATTCGAGCGGTTTTTGATGTAAAGTAGGGAACTTTCACTTGTTTTTGTTGTTGTTTTGATTGTTGCCCAACTGTCAGGTAGGTTCGTCTTAATATACAAAAAAAATTGGTATTAGGCATTGGGGGAAGTAGTTTGAACGTTTTCGAGCAGGTTTGATAAGATTGGATATGCTGATAGAGAGGGGACTTTACCAGTTTAGCTAAAACGATACACTAAACTAGTTTTGCTTTTTTCATCTTTCTCTCTTTCAACTGAAGTAGTTGCCAGTCTATATGACTATCGGCACAATATTCATTCATTTGTGAGTTGCATATGCTTGTTGAGTAGAGGGTAGTGCTGCTTTAGTCTGATACCTTTACCTTGGCACTTGTGGGACCCCTCGAGGCATTTGACTGCTGTTGTTTTTGCTTGATCTCAACTCAATGCTATCATTTTAGGTGTGATTGTTTCGGATAAAAAACTTTGTCACACTGTTTCTCAGTGTAGTCATTGCGGTCTTCAATCGTGCTTTGTGTTAAGACTGTGGAAGTAAATCTGTAGACCTATCAAGCATGGGGCAGTTTAATTGACTGTTTATTTTTGGCTAGTGTAGATTGAGGGGGATTTGTTGGCTGTTAAGAAAGGTCTTCTTGGCGTTTGTGGTTGTCTGCAACAATGTTCTCAAGGAGACAAGTCAAGTAACAACGAGAGAAAACATATGGAATCAATCTCTCAACCTTCTGCACATAACATTCATGTTGACCCTCCTCTTCCTAGGGCACCACTATATGCTGCTACTACTTCCTCAAGTCCTGCCATTGTGGCAAAACCTCTGTCGTTTGAGGAACAGCAAAAACAGTCCATGACCACTACATCAAATAGTTCTATGGTGATGAGGCCTTTGTCATTTGATGTTGAGCGTCCTTCGTTCATAGAGTCAAAGCCAGAGCTTCAAGAAGTGGTTTTTAAAATTCTTTGTTTAAATGATCGAATTGGTGGTATAATTGGCAGAGGTGGGTCCATTGTACAAGCTCTTCAAGAAGAGTCTGGGGCTCATATAAGCATCGGATCGCCTGTTACTAATTGTGATGAGCGTGTGGTGACTGTTATTTCAAAGGAGGTATGTTGATTGCTTAATATATTATGATTGGCTTTAGTGCTCCAAAGATATATCTTTGAATGTACAACTACTATAGTATGTTTTTGCATTAACTATTGCAGGATGTAAACTCAAGATATTCGCCAGCTCAGCGTGCGGTTGTTCTGATTTTCTCAAGGTTTGCCGAGGCCACCGCAGTGAAAGTACATAAAGGCTCAAACAAGGGTTCCCCGGTGTCAGCGCGACTTCTTGTTCCATCAAATCAAGTTGGTTGTTTGTTGGGTAAAGGAGGTGGTATAATTTCTGAAATGAGGAAGGCAACTGGGACGTATATTCATATATACAAAGGTGAGCAGGTGCCTAAGTGTGCTTCGGGAGACGATCAAGTAGTTGAGGTAACATGCCCCATGGCCTCCTTCATTTTCTGTCTTAATTTCTGTTGTGTTGCCGAACATCTGATGTTACAATACTGGTGCTTGTTATTAAACATTTCAAAAAGTTCAGAAATAAAGATTGAAGAGACTACAAACTGCATGAACAACCATCACCAAACAACTGAACACAACCCCCCTCACCACTAAATCCCTCCCTCACCCACAGCGCCCCACCAATTAACATCACACTCCACTTGAAACCCTCCCAGCGCACGAAGCTGCGTTAAGAACAGAGATTGAAGGGGCTATATGTCTCCTTTCACTTGTTATTAATTGTGCTGGGATAGTAGGATGTTCCTCAGACTTGACTGGAAGCATCTGACATGCGTGTGTTTCTATTAGAAAAATCGTCATATTTTTGGCTTACTGTGAAATGTGCAAGTGTCGTACCATGTTTTAGAGTCAAATGTATGTCACAAACTCACGGGAAATATGAATAGTTCATGTAACAAATAGTTTTGAAAGCTTTAATCACTCTATTGGAAGTAAGTGAGTATCTAACTAGGACTTTAAACAGGAAGCATGTTTCCAGCTACAGAAGTTTCGTCGACGATCGGCAGCAATCATCATTACTTAACAATATAAGAAACACAATCAATTTCGCACTTGTGTTTTTAGATCTAGTGGTTTGTGTTACAATATTCAATTAGCACTTTAGTTCTGATGTACCTTGAGGGCTTTAGATGTAAATATTAGTTTCTCTCTAGCTGACTCCAACTTAGGCAACAATGGTATCATTAATTTCTCTCCGTTGTGATATGTCAGATCACAGGGCAATTCGTCAATATTCAAGATGCTTTATATCAAGTTACTAGTAGACTCCGAAGTAACCTTTTCCCTAGAAATATGACAAGCGTCTCCAGAAGCCAGACAAATACTTCACTAGCTGTAGCTGCAAGTCATAATGAAAGAGTTAGAGAGTTACCCGCTGGTGTACACCATTCTTTTGCAGCTTCCCAGTCAATTGATGGATTATCGATTATGAGACAGGGTTTGGATTCTTTGCACATTTCTCAGAGAATGGATCATGCACCTTTGTCAGGGTCTCGAACATCTGAGGTATGATTCCTGCTTTGCTGTTTACTCCCTCTATGATTTCGGACATCTCAGTATATAGTTTGACTTGTTATTTGGGTGATTTCAGGTAGCTGTTGGAGTAAATTCTCGAAGTTGCGTAAATCTTGGCAGGGATTTGGGTCCTGCTAATGGTGGAGTAGAATTTTACAGGTTTGTTGAATCTGTTTATGTGCTGCTCTCTTGTTTTCTCGTTGGAGTTGCAAGATGGGCGAACCATCTTTGTCATGGAAAATGTATAGACTCATATAGCTAGTCTTGCGTGCGACTCTTCTTTTTTTTTTTTTTTTTTTGTGACTGCAAACAATAGCATAGCTTACAAAAGAGCTTCCTGCGTGAGACTCTTAATACATACAACCTACTTAAAAATCTAACATGAATTGAGACTGTTACATACATATTTTTTGTCAAAATTTTCGAATATTTTGCATTTCATGTGCTGAATCATAATGTCAACCTTAATTGATGTATTATTTGCGTAGCAATTTTGTGGATTTGACCATGTTTTTTTGTTTCCAGTAAAAACGGACCGGCTATTGTAAAAAATACAACTGTGGAGATTTTAGTCCCTGAAGATGGTATCAGCTCTGTATATGGTGAGAACGAGAGGAATCTAACGCGTATAAGACAGGTACATTGAACATTTTTTAAGGGGTTGCTTGGATTGGGTGAAGTAGTGTAACAGAGGCAATGCATAAAGGTCATAAGGTCATTAGGAGAAGTCGTTATATATAGGGGAAGGAGATGAATATTTTCTCGGTAATAATAGTTAATTGTGAATGTGACACGGAGGGAGGTTATCGCCTTATCGGTGGTGGACTGGTGACAATACAAGGTTTTTAAAGGTTTTGGGAATGTGTCAGGGTGGTTGTGGTTGAGGACTGAGGAGGGTGGGCCAGTGACACAAAGGAAAGGATGAGAATTAAAAACGATAGGGATTGCGTCTAAATAGGGCCGTATTTAACTATGTATGTAACTGCGATGAAATTGATGGGGATCTCATACTATGCGGCCTCTCATATGACAATTACCCGACTATTCTTTCTTTAAAACAGTTCAGATTATACTCCGATTTACTAGTAGTACTATACTATAAAGTGGGGTAGTTCTTCTATTCTCCGGTTCAGTCCTCTTCCATTCCCACTTCTGAGTTCTTACTTTTTTTTTCTCTTATGACTCAGATATCTGGTGCCAAGGTTACAGTGAATGAACCATCACCAGGGACTAGGGACAGGACCGTCTTAATATCCGGGACTCCTAGTGAGACACAGGCTGCTCAAAGTCTCCTCCACGCATTCATCCTTACTGGGTCGTCCTGATCAAACTTGTACAATTTTTAGGTGATTTAGAACACAACTACACAAGACAACTTGGGTATAAATTTTTTTAGGTGATCAAGTAATTAATATCCATATAGCAAAAATTTTGTTACTCACTTTGTAAATGAGTTTTATCTACCTCAGAAGCTAAAGAAACGTACAAATTTTCGTGCGACGGTATATAATCTTTTTTGTTCACCATAACCTTCAATTTCTTCTTTTTCTACTACAGTAGTTTTTTTTTTAATGTTTGGCACCACTGGCAAATACGGTACTACTTCCGTTCCAATTCAAGAAGAGTAAAGAAAGCAGTGACCTCATAAAAAATGTGAAGTAATGAAGAAACATGTGCGATGCTTTGAGAAGAAAATGAGTTGGACCGTGAATTCAATTCAACATAAATTATTAAAATAGGACCATCCTTTTCATAAAAAAATAAAACCTATTGTCCTATTAATAACACGTAAATTTGACCAATCGAGGATTGTAAAGCCCCACAAAAAAAACGAGTGAATAGTTTGCAAATCTGTTTAGTTTACAAAATATGTATGAAACAATCTTATATATACATAGATACGGAGTATACAAAATCGGTTTATAAATGCAGTAGGTCTTGCTTGCGACGGGTCCGATCTTGTGACGGGTATTTTGTGAGAGGAAATGGGTAGAGGGGACAAGGTGGGCACCCCCCATGTGCTTCTCCACTCACCCTTGATGGGTATTTTGTGAGAGAATATGGTATCCGTCATTCATTTATGACGGATAGTGTCCGTCACAAATGAGAATTTGTGTTATAAATGTAAAAGAATTGATTTCATTTAGAGCTGGCCAATGACACAAGTTGACCATGCTGTCGAGCCAATATATTAGAAATCTTGGCTTGATTCGACCTCAGCCTCAATCCCAACCTATTCAACCCTTCTGAAAGTTTTGAAAAGAACTCTAATTTTCATGTTAGGCTGTTAGCCTGTTAGGGTCTGACTGACCTCCCCTCCCCTAGAGGTCAAACCAAACGTGTGACTCGGTCTAACCCAACCTGACCCTCTAAACCCCACCACTAGGCACCCACACTAAAAACCTCAAGATTGCTCTATTTGGTAGGTAATGTGGAGTAATAATTATAAAATGCAAAGATGCCAAAAAGGTATTGTCAAATTGACTACCACTTTTCACTTTTGCGCCTTACACAACCACAGACAACGGAGTCAAATGTTTGGTCAAACTTCAATAAACCCCCCGATTAATGGGGATTAAAACAAAAACAAAAAAACTCATTTAGGACGACACTATCATCTTAAATTTAGAGCGATCAAATTCAAATATACGAGTACTACAACTTGTGTATATAAAACGAATATATAAATATTTTTGTTATATAGGCAAATGATATGTACTTGACCCGTTCAAACATAGAACAAATAATACCGTCTTAAGAAAGACTTACGGAGTATTAAGAAAATTAAAAAAAAAGAGTAAATGTTAGCGTGTCCTTTCAAAACCTGGAAAACTGCTCTTCTTTTCTCCTTCTCTCCTGCAAACAAAATCTTCTTCTCTAGTTAAAAATTCCAATTTATCCTTTTCCTTTTTTTCTTTTTTTTTATTCTATTATTTTAATCAATTATTCAATTTATCCATTTCTGCCACCAAAATTCTCTCCCTCCTCTCTCTACAATTTCTAGGGTTACACTTCTAGAGAGAGAAAACCGCACGCGTGCGTGAACGTAATTGATGATTGCGAAGCTATGAACGTAGCAGCTAACGGCCGCCGTCACCTTACCGACGACGATCGTTTCATTCGCCGACGTCACGTGATTCACCACCAAGCCGATGACGTTCGTTACGACGATGATGACGTCACTGATGACGATTATGATGATGCCAGTGGCGGCGATGGTGACGAGGTGGCACCGCGTGTGAGATTCGCGGTTCCACCGCCGATGCGGCGGTCCGAGCCGTCGACGAGTCGTAGAGCGAGTGAACTCACTATCGCGTTTGAAGGCGAGGTTTATGTGTTTCCTGCTGTTTCTCCTGATAAGGTATATATGCTATTCTATTACGGTGTCGGAGAATCGGATACGGCTATTTTTCGCAAAGTATTCGATTAATTTATTTAACATAAGTGTGAAGCGTAAGTAAATACTGTATTTTATGCGTTATTGAGTTATCAAAACTAACTCTGAAGGTTTGTTATCTATAGAATTAAGTTTGATGTTGTTTTCGAGTTGAATTAAGCTTGAGGTTTCTGCTGTCTTGGAAGAATTGTTTGTTTTCGAGTTGAATTAAGTTTGAGGTTTATGCTGTCTTGGAAGAATTGTTTCTCTTCGAGTTGAATTAAGTTTGAGTTTTCTAGTTGAATTAAGTTTGAGTTTTCTGCTGTCCTGGAAGAATTGTTTGTTTTCGTTTCCGCTGTTAATCCAGGAAGAATTGTTTGTTTTTGTTCAAAGAATTAAAGCGTAGAGTAAAAATGGCGTAATTAAGCTAGGGAGTGGTTAATCCAGGAAGAATTGTTTGTTTTCGAGTTGAATTAAGTTTGAGGTTTCTGCTGTTTTGGAAGAATTGTTTGTTTTCGCAATGAATTATGTTTGAGGTTTCTGCTGTCTTGGAAGAATTGTTTCTTTTCGAGTTGAATTAAGTTTGAGGTTTCTGCTGTCCTGGAAGGTTGTTTGTTTGAAGAATTGTTTGTTTTTGTTCAAAGAAATAAAGCGTAGAGTAAAAATGGCGTAATTAAGCTAGGAAATGGGTTATATTAGCTCGAAGCAGTAAAAGCATACTTTTTACTGTATTTTGTGGCTTGGTTTTGTAGGAATGTAAAATGTTAAATGAGCTATGAGTAACCAATGTTTGGCCTCTGTTTTCTGATGTGGTCTTAATTTTTTGCGTCTGTGATCATCTATTCATTTTGTAGTTTGTAGTATTGTTGGCTGAAAAGGGGGTTATCTTGTACCGGCTTAGATTATCCCTTAATTTTATATAAAATTTTAGCAAATTCAGCTAAATTTGGTTAAGGTAAGTTGATAAACTACTCATTTTCGAACATTTTGAAAAATATAGACAATAACAGCTACAACAGCAGAGACTTTTTCATATATGTGTTAAATGGCATGAATTGTTCATGTCATAAACAAAAACGTTGGAAGAGATGGACGAAAAAGGAAACAAAATGGTTGTAGAAGAAAGTAATCAAAGAATAGCGGCGAACTTAATTTCATATACTTTGAACAAGTTTAAAAAGTATAAAAAGTTACTTAATGAAAGCAAACCCTATGAACGATGTTTTTAGATGCTGAGTTTGTTGCATCCGGCCTCCTTAAAATTTCAGCAGCAGGCAAAGTTAATGCACTTTTAACTTTCTTTCCACTGTTGTTTCTTGTAAACCAAATTAGTTCTACACCTTTGAAGCACCATTTGTTTCGTTTCCTATGAAAATGTCAAAACATTACTGATATGTAGTATGATAATGTTGTTTGGCAGGTGCATGCTGTTTTGACACTCTTAGGAGGGCGTGATGCATCAACGAGTGTACCTCCGTCAGATTTCCTGCTCCAGCGGCATAATATGGACAATATGGTATAGTTAAGCGTCGCATGCTGATGATAAAGATATGCTATTTTTACTTTTCCTTTTACATTACCTGATGTAAGATATCTGCAATGGCTACAGGTACCGGATGATCCTACTAATGATGAGAAAGTATCCCAAAGAATAGCATCTCTGGTTAGATTTCGGGAAAAGAGGAAAGAGAGATGTTTTGATAAAAAAATCCGTTACACATGCCGCAAAGAAGTTGCTCAAAAGTAATTTTCTTTTCCACTGTACAAAACTCAGAGATAGTAACCCAATTTTTGATTTTAAGTTAATGAGGTAATTTATGTGTTGGATATTACTATTGACTATTGAGAAATAAAAAAATATGCTTGCATGTGCGTGTGCTTGTGTGATTCGTATTTGAGAAAAAGGCTATAGGGGAGCTCATAGTTCTTGCCGCTAGGATTTTTATTCGAGAAAAATTTATAGGAGAGCTCATAGTACTTGGCGCTAGCTTTTTTCTGTATTCAACATTTTTTCTGATATAATTTGTATCTTTTGATGTTGAACTCTGTTTTTTCTTTCTCATTAGGATGCAACGCAGAAATGGGCAATTTGTAGCAGAAAGGGATCGCTACCAAATCGCTGCTGTAAATTGGGACCCCAAGACTGCGACCCCGCCTCCAGAAAGTGTGTAAGTTTGTGACCTGATCTCGCATTCATTTACAGTTGTGTCAAATATGTAGAAGTTTTCATCAAAAAAATTATTGTTGAAAGGTGACACTGTTTTTGGCTAATTGTTTTATTTGGTAATGGTAAATCTGATCTGAGTTTTTTTTTGTTTTCAAATAGACCACGTAATTGTCAGCATTGTGGTACCAGTGAGAAGTCTACACCAGCAATGCGCCGCGGCCCAGCTGGTCCAAGAACGTTGTGCAATGCTTGTGGACTTATGTGGGCTAACAAGGTTTGTTCTGTTACTAAAATCTGTGATATGTCTGTCTATTATTCCTTTTCTTATTTTTTGCTGTCGTAAGTTGAGAACAGTAACAAATTACATATGTGCTTCTTTTTCAGGGAACTTTAAGGGATCTCACGAAGCCCTTAAGGATTATACCCTCTCAGGGTACCCCGGTATGCGCATCAAGAGCTCCTACATTTTTTTATGTAATCCTTGTTGTGAGTGATGTGTTCAGTGGGTTATCTCAGATTGCATGCTTTTCAGGGTCTGGCACTCTGGCTCCTAGTGTACTAATGTTCATCTACCTAAATAAATCAATTGATATATGAGTTTGACTAATTTTTAGGCTTGTAGCTGCCCAATTACTTCTTCGGGCCATCTATTGTGTCATGTCTTTGACTTTGTTAGGAGCCTTTTCTATTCCATCTTCAGTATTCAAGATAAAAAATCTTTTATCAATATGATGATATCTTATTGCAGGGTACTCCTGGTGATATAAAGCCTTTTAGAATGATGGAGAAAGGCCATTACAGTAGTCAAGATATGCGGGTAAAAATCTTCCCTCCATCTCATAATCTCATAATAATCTTCCTCGTTTGAATTGCCGCAGTCTTCAAGATGACAATTCGATTCGATTTTTCTCCATTTGTAAATTTTGTATTCGCTTTTTCCATTTAAAAAATAATATTTCCGAAAGATCTTTTGTATTATGAATGTAAATATTTTATTATAATGTGTTAGTTTTTAATATTTGAACTTATTTGTAGTCAGAGTTATTAAAGTTTGATCCTTGAAGTCAAATTAGGAAGATAATAATGGGATGGAGGGAGTACTAGCTATATTTTTTTTTTTGATAGGTTGTAAAGAAGATCTCGTAAATGTAGTTATGTACTAAGTATGACCTTAAGGTTTTGGAATCAGTAGGCTTAGCTTATAGATGAAAGATACGGCATCTCATCCTGAATATCAGCTAGATTACTTCTGTCAACACGAGGAATGCGGCACCTCATTGTTGAAACTTTTACTTGCCTGTACGAAACCTTTTTTTGTGTTATTTGTTGAAATCAACATGGGCAATGCGAAGGGTGTCCTTTGCATTTGCCGAACTGTCTGGTTAGTGGGTGGTTTTATTTCTTCATAGCTGCAGAGTAATTTAACTTGATGGAACACATTCATATTTTACCTTTCTTGCTCCAACAGAGGAGCCCAGAAGACACAAAACCAGTAGCTTCTGACTCGGGAAAGACCTTGACAAGGGAGACTGATCAGGTACGACCTTTTATTCAATCTTAGGACTTGAATCTCACAGTTTGTCCCCTGTGAAAATTGTTGCAACAATGTCCAAAGAAGGAGGCATATGTGAACGAATTGTGATTCTGGGATAAGTCAGCAATCTATTCTGGATGCTTCAATCCAATATTCCAATGGTTAATCTCATTAATGGAGAATGTTTCCCCTAGACTACACTGAGTGACGAGTCTAATAGTTTGATCTGACACTCTTTTACTCGTTCCAAGGACCTGGATTAAATTTTCTACAACACTAAATGAACTATCTGCATTGTCATAAAATTGTTATGATGTTTAAATTGTTAGTCAAAGCTCACGTGATTCTTAACTATCAGTATGTTGAACTTTTAAGTTAAAGAGCTACTTTCACACGGTTGCACAGTTGAAACGTGTAGATCACTCGTTGGACAACAAACGATGTCCTTTGATTGTTAACCTGGATGCATCCCTTGTTTGTAATTGTTACATGCTTTATTGTTTAGCTAGTCGATAAAATGGCGTTAAGTCAGGAAGCGGATGCTTATTGGTCTTATTAGTCTTTTTGAAATAAATGAGGAATGTTGAATATGTGAGGAGAAACAAACATAGGTCAAGACATCTGATACTATTTACCACTGTAGGATTTACTGGAGGATGATGAAGATGCTACTAATGATTCTGTAGTCTCGTTCCGACATGGGCCTGACAATGTCACCTAATAGGTACCTTTGTCATGACACTACATTACTTGGTGAAGTGTTTATGTACTGAGAAAAATCTTGTCTTGTTTGCTGTAGCTTTTGTTGTTTACTTGGGTCTTAGGGCTTTATAAATTACTTGCCATAAACTCATAAATTAGATCAAGCACAAAATACTTGGTAGGCAAATAGTAGTGAAATGTGTTAATTAGGTTTTCATGTTTTGATATGATATGTTCTGCTGTGGGTGCTGTTTGGTTTTGTGGCTTCAGGTTTGGGGACCTACATAGATGATTTACTCAACTGCTAGTCTGCTAGTCGGTCACCAAGTTTTTTAGTAATTTCAAAAACTCAGAACTGTTGATGAATTGTCTACTAGAGGCAACGAGGCAAGTGAGGAGAGGTCATGATAAACTCGTGTTAAGAGTTTTTTTTTTTTCAATCTCTAGCAAAGGGATATTTTTGGAAGAGCAGTTCTGTTATGTCATTCTGGAAGAGTAGCTATTCAATCTAAAGGCGTGTTTTTCATTGTCTTTGCTATAAAAAGAGGCTAAATCTTTAACTCCGAAGAAAATTTTTAGGCCGGACTTCCTTTTAGATGTTCCCCAACAAAAACTGAGATCTTCTTGTGAACATGACTGCTGTGAGTTTTATGGCTACACTTACCACCATCTTTTACCCCTTGCTGAGTATTATCTGCATTATACTCTGCACAGTTCCTCGGATTACATATTCGCTTGATGTACCAAGTAAAACACTTTGACTGTCCATATATGATCCCTCAACTTTGGAATCTTTCCTCTTGTCTGTAAAATGCATGGCTATTATGATTTCTGAACTACAACAACATTACCCCCTTGCATCCATCAATGGCTCTCGCATATTGCCGGTTAAGGGGAAGGAGTACTATGTTAAATTTTTAGTTTCTCAATTTTACAGGTATGCGGCAGTCTCTATGATACATTATGAATGGCTATAAGACTCGATTTTTGGGCTTTGATGAGCCGGTGGGTGCTTTTTGTCGACTGGATCTGTTATTCAGGGAAAGACACAAGTGTAGTCTACGACACACCAGCATTGTTGTGCTGAAAGTGCAGTCAGTGCCATGTAAATTGTTAGCAGGTTGGTTAGCTATGCAGCTTAAACGGTAAAAAAACAGTTTTACCAGGGATCATTTTTTCTTCCCAAGTTTCATGAGTAAACTAGGGTTTCGATTTGTATATCTTGTTTGTTTAATTAAGTTTAAGTTTCAAGAATCATAAATCCGCTCATGTAATTGTGGTTTAACCTTTGAAGCTTCAAACTTGAATTCTGTAAGGAAATGTCATGTAATACACGTCAAATGGACAATCTTTTGCTAATTCTTGTTGGTTGAAAATACCCCTCTATTCAGAAGCAGAAGATTTGTAAGTGGTGGTGATATCATAATGTTTGATTACACATTCACGATAGGGGTAAAAGTAACTTGTAATGATAAATAAGCCTACCTCACCTTATGGAATTTTCAAATTAGTTTTTTTTTTTGACAGAGAGAGAAATGGTAATTATAAATTTATTGAGACTATTGTACAAATTTAAGAAAACGTGGTTCTAAACCTAATAAAATAGTGATACGAATATGGCTATCATTTCATCTTAGACTTTATTTAATGTATTTTGTTCATTGTTTTTGATGTTGGAATGCATTCAAGCCTTTGCATTTAAACTACAACTCTACAAGTATTAGGGATAGGTTTTAATGTTAGTAAGTATTTCTTTTAGTATAAATAGGGCCTTTGGCCATCATTTGTAGAACACACACAAGATGAAAAAAAAAGAAAAAGAAACAGAAACGTTTTACAAGTTTGTAATTCATTATCGATGAATTCGATACAAATTTGTTATTGTTTGACGCGTTTTCAAGCATTAACCCGAGTTATAATCAATAGGTTTTGATTATTCTCACCATTACTCGTGTTATAGGTCTAGCACCGAGTAAATATCCCATTGACTTCAATTTTACACACGAATTCAAGGCAAATATCCTTTTGTTTTAATTTGTCTTTAATCCGCTTCCGCATTTTTCGCATCATATGGTATCAGAATTTCGGCTCTTGATTTCGATCCTGGTGAAGTGCGTCTACAAGAATTGAGGACAATTCCTTTCTATGGGAGGAGGGATG